>QNGE01001777.1:0-12969 GCA_008508345.1 Paragonimus westermani | reverse complement strand
AGTCTATGGTGTATGAGTTGTATTCGATTCACCAGGTAGCATTGAAAAGAATATCTTGCGATGTATCGGCGGGAAAGCTGAAGGTCATGCCGATCGAGATGATTGTACGATTTAATAGCCTTAAATTGAGTAATACATGGATTAACATCAGAGAACTTCGGCCGGATGAGTTCCGCATTATAAGCTTAGGACCTTCCCGCTAAGGTAATCACACCAAGGGTATTCATCACACGAAACCCACAACGCAACAGTAATTCTCCTCATGATGAAAATTTTAGTTTAATAAGACTATGTACAGAGCCGGGACGGTTTTGGAAATCCTAACGTTTGAGTTATAAGCTGTTTCCTTCTATCAAAAACCACTATTTTTAAATTTTATTTCAACGAAGCTTCCATCGGCCACATGGTATTTATCAAGGTACCGAGCCCAAACATCAAAACTCTTCCCAAAATCGCGTTTGTGAATTCTTGTTCAAGCTGAACGATTTTTAGGTCTGAATTTTCATCTTAAAATGCTTTTAGTACAACTTCCTTTGTATCGTCCCAGGGAGAGAGTAGTCCGAGATGCGAGGACAGGTGAATGAAGAACACAGTCGGAGAATTGATCTCAAACCGAACCGTGATACAATCATGAGTTGTGACACGTTATGGCACGGTTCTATAGTGCAGGAACCAATGACAATTCTCTTGAGGCGCACCCTAATGATACCATAACACATTCCTAGAAAGCTTAGTTCAGTATATGAACAAGAGGTCACGCTTGTGGTTTTCCAAAATCTACAACGACCATTTATTGTCGAAAGAGAAAATAGCGACCATTACGTTTTAGGCCAACTTTCGACGCATCCGTTTCCAAGGGTACGGTGTTGTGAGGGATGTGCAAATGCACCCAGGTCTTATCACCAGTGGCGCACTAGGAGAACGAATCGGACTTGACCAAGAATGAGTGAGAAAAGGAATTTCCGGGCGAGACCGATTAGATTCTGAGCTTTGCCGCAAGTCACGTTATTGAGGACCCACTGGTGAAGCTTTTAGCTGAGATCATGAGAGCTGTGACATTTAGGCCCACAGTTGCTGGAGGACATTTCAAGTGAACGTTGGATGGATCATTGTTGCCACCTCAAAGGAAGACACGTTTTACATGTAAGCGGTGGTCTTTGAGGAACTGTTTGTGCGAGGTATCACATGGCAGTGAAATTCTAAAAACAACTGGAACGTAGTCAAACGACTCGTGGCTTGATCATCAATAAACTTTTACAGCTGGCTGAGACACTCAAAAGTATTCAAACTGAGGCCGGAGGTTAGGAAAAAGGGTGATCAGTATTTACAAACTTCATCTCTTGTGCCGAACGGATACAAGCGAGGCCTAGAAAGAATACTGTTCATTGGAGCCCAGCAGAGTTGCACCGATGACCGCCTATAAGGAGAGAGGGAAATACCCAAGAAAGTTCTATCTGTAAACACAGATCCCAAAAGAAGAATGAACGAAATTGCTGTGGGTGGTTTCTGGGGGCAGACCTTTAGTAAACTGTCTGCAAAAGTGGACATATCACAACTAGGTTAAGTCACAAAGTACGGTTTACCCTATGCTCAACGTGTTACTGTGCAATCTGTACTCTAAAGGGTTGACGCTACTTGAAACAATGTCAGTCAATAAGCATTATCCAGTTTCGTGCGCGCAAGCTGCTGGCTCAGGCAGATTACCGCCCTTGAAGCTGTTATCATTCCGATCTCCAGTTTAAAGCCCAGCCGTGTTGGTTTCTGTTGCTGCTACAACCCACGTATTACACATAGTATTTCTCAGACAGGAAGCACACTCTGGGGAGCGCAGAAATGTTTCTTCGTGGGAAGTGGTACTTCAATCTCATGGAACTCGATCGGTGTGAACAGGATTTCATCCTACAAGAGCAGTTAAAACGAACGCGCACCCGTAATTGATAATTTGGTCACGTCAATAATATTTTTTGGATCCAAAAGTGAAGCAATCCCTGAAAGAGTCCTGAGTTGCAGCTTGCTGGAACGAAAAAGCATAAGCCGAGGTAAATAATAACACATACGAGCGGCTCGGCCTGAAACAGAGAAAACACGCAATGAACCTGAAATTATGTTAGAGGCATTGGATGTGCAACGGCAGGGTTATACGCGTTCAATATGATAGTAAGATACGTCGCCTTCATTCGAGTGATTAACTTTCAGTTCACACCTAATTTGCAGGACAGTGATATAAGTTGAAGTCGAGCCATCATTTACATGTTCAAACAATTATTTGATAGAAGTTAGTCTGGAGTGGACCCTACCAAACTAGGTCTGCACCAAGCTCATGAAAACCACCGAACTGTTCGATCGGCTTCAGTGACAAAATCACTTTGTGTCACGTACGTTCCCCAGATTAGCTGAGCAGACCTTACACAAAGTTTCTGTGTCCAGCGTCGGGCAGGTTTGAATTTCGTACAGCAATTTAGGAATGGTTTTATACAACCGAGCGATACGTCAAGCGATTAATTTGAAAACAGATTAATCATGATCGGACGAGGCTGACACACCGTTTTCTCCTGGTGTTGAATAATAGGCAGCTTCTGTTGTAATACCCACAGTCCATTTATCAATAACCCGATAAACACGACGCCCAAACTGTTTGACTTCATTCCCATTAAATTTGGTGCGGATGTCCTACAAGAGGCTGCCTCGCTCGTGAGGAGCATAATGTGTGCATTCAGGGACTAAAGGGCAAGTCTCAATGTCAAAAAGACGACGGATCAGAAGCGACTATCGGAATAGTGTGCACGTATAAAGGCGGAAGTGACACCAGGGCGAATGATAATGCACTGCTACCCAATGTGCGTGTCAGACGCGCAAATGAGTGTACACGTTCGTGGTCCTATGTCTTAACATAACCTGTACGGGAGTTCAAGCAATAAACAACTTCGCAGGTCATGCGTTTTTTTGCGGTCGCAATACCGGGAAGAACTGCGTCCAGTTCGACCTCCCCAAAGTTCGGAGTTTGCAGCTTTAAAATATGAAATTGCTGGGGGTACTGCACACACAGTGCTTTACGTAAGGAAGTGAAGAAAGCAGATAGAATATTAACATTCCGTGATATAGATAACACGACAAAACTGCCAAATCACCAAACAGTTAGTAGGCAATCCTACAATAGTAGTTTATGAAATGCTTCGTGAAAACAAGCAACCGATATGACAACCTTATGCTACATTGTAAACCTCCTGAGCGGCGTTGATTCTTCTTCAAATCAACAGAAAACTTATAAAACTGGTTGTGACAACAGTACAAAACCATCGGTATGTTCACACAATGGTGGCCACCCAAACACGACGGAAATGGATAATTGATCATGTCTATGTGAGGAAAAACATAAACACAGCGGTGTACGAAACAATCATATACGATCTCTCCTTTCTTTTTTCATCAACTTGTTCAATTTTCAACCTTACTTGCAGAAACATATAAAGCTATGAAACATAGCGTAGTATGAAAGCCATTTAACGACCAAAATATTGCGCTAACGGTAAACATGAAAACGGATACGAAACAATTATAAGACCACTTTGGACAGCAGTATACTGAGTACAAATATCTACGTTCCTTTCTATGTGAAGATGACACAGACTTTATAATGCTTCTTGATGTTAACTAGTAAACTGGAAATCTATGAAGGGTTTCGACCTTGTTTAAACTCACTAGGTAGAGCTAGTATGAACGGGGAATCAAACCGACAGCCTTTCAACCTTATAAACCAAAACTCCTATCCACTAGGCCGAAATTTCTATTTTGCTTTTGGCAGGGGAATTTATATGTAATTAGATTATAGCTTGATTTACACTCTGCTAGCGCAAATGGATCCAGTTCACCTACACATCGCAGTGAAACAGTGCGTTGGTTACGGTCACATGGACTCGAACTGAAGCTTGTAATACTTCTTTAATGTTTACCCTCAACCTGATGAGCCTAGACAAGGACGAAACCGGTCGGAGATTGTCGGTCTGAGTTAACAGCAAGAAGCATTATAAAATATATCTCATTTCCACAAGGAAAAGAAGACAGCGTATGTTAAAGGAGGAACACTAAGAAGTATTAAAAATACCATTTTAAGTATGCACGACCGTAGCCAGCGGACTGTGTCCACCCGCAATATAGGGGTAAAGGAACACGTATCAACTCAGTGAGACAGATCGTCCTTACATGCTGTTTATCGGAGAATCTAATACCCCATGATTAATACTTCCATCACCCTTGTGTGGGTGCATTTTCATCCCTTTTTATGACTTCCATTTTGACACCATTTTCTTATGATGGTGTCCCACAAATGAGGTGGACGATGGAACGATGATGAAAATAAATTCAATATGAAACATGTCCATAGCTGGCATGAACAACGCAAGGAACAGTACTATTTGGCTATTCAAAAATAAAACGGCGGCTTTTTGATAATTTGGAGTGATTTATCCTTAGAAGGAAGGAGGGGACTGAAAACGCAGTTTAGGCGTACCCTTGTCTTCTTAGTGTCTGCCAACGAGGAAAATTACACACACCAACAAAATAGGACTTAAGTATACGTATTCGACGTTTTTACGTAGTTGCGCTAAGAAGTGTTTTTTTAAAATAAAAGATTGAGGAATATAGGACAGAACATGTTACTTTACGATTACTCTGTGAACTGCAAGTCATCCGGAAAAGTGCATACTACGGAGTGGTAGGTTTGTTTACATAGATCGGACGATTGGCTATTTGCTTCAGACAAACGGTCAGACGACTGTATGCTACAGATTACTTCCACATCAGTTTTGAGTCTCAGTTGTAAGATGAATTGACTGTACATGCTGTCCTGTTTTGTTTGTCGATTCGTTTGACCCTGTGGAACAAGCTACATACGTCTCACAAACAGCGATTACATGAACGAATTGGGAAGCACCATCCGAAATGGCAAGCTCCAGGATCGATAAAAGCTCGTTTACCTGTGATCGTTGAGTGGCTGGTCGAGCCAAACCATCCGAGCATTGCGGTCAATTCATTTGTGTCGATCTATCGCAGTCAGAGCAGGCCAAAGTACGTTTATCAACAACCACAGAAGCTATTGCAATTCGTTTATACTCACCCTCATGGTGCGCTCAAAAACGTAGCCAAAACACTAAACCTCTCGTGACCATACGTTCATACCCTGGGTAGATTCATCGTGCAGACCTGTGGATTTCTTCGTAAACTTTTACAACCTACACAATTGTTGCTACGTAACTGGGCCTCATGAATCCAATCAGGTCGACACTGATGAATATTAACCCGTACTTCACCGATGTACTACCTACCCATTCACGGTAAATCCAAATAAATTTAGCTTGACGGTGAAACACCAAAAACACGCTTGCTTGATTCTTGTTTCTTCGCATGACCAAACCGGGTACATTTACGAAACCCAGATGTTATTTTGGCTTGAGAACGGATAAAACGCTGAGTGGATGTGAAAATAAACAAATTCTGACTTATGAAATCATCAAACGACTTCGGGAGATGAAATACGCTGTCCCAGGCTTCCTGAGAGGCTCATCAATAGAGATAACAACTTTGTCTAAGCAAGATAATGATGAGTCTTTCGGCAGTACAAATCAGGCTTGATACAGGCAGTTTGACAAGAACTACTCAAAGAACGTAGGAATACTGCCTTCCACTGCTGAAGAGAGACAGTTCATTGTGATTGGCCATGGACAAATTCAGCATAGTTTAAGGCGGGGTCAGGCTCGTGCATCTCGTGGACACTCGACTGGAACTAGCAATATCTGATGACGAACAGAGGTTCAATAAGGACGGCCGACACGTGAAGATGACGCTAGAATGATTGTAGAAAAAGATGACATGTTTCGCTAAGAAACTCGAAGACGAGGCCACCAGTGACAGATTAAGAGGTACATTTACAGCAACAGATGCGAGTGGGCTGGATCTGAAATGGATGGCAATCACAGTTCTCATTTTCACACTAGCACATTATGGTTTATTCTGTGGTCAGCTGGTACGTCATATGTATCAATGGTAGCCACAATCCAACAAAGCAAAGTTCAGACAATTGTGTCCGACATGACAAGAACGCTGCACACATCTAGTGGATTATGTGCTTTGGATTAGCCAACGTGTAATCATGAGTGAAACCTTTTACAGCATACATGCCCAACCATTATGCGAAGTTAATAGGGTACACTACTTTACAGCCCATTTGGGAACAACAATTGTGCAAGTTGATTTCCTCGTTGAGTAGGTTAAAATGCTGTGCGGAAATCATGAAGAATGATGACAAAGACATACCTCACTAACTACATCCGAAGGAAATCCAGTCAAGATGACGTCAGAATTTAGTCTTCGTTGAGTTCTGGAGGTTCATCAATGCATTAGAAAAAACGTTCATGTCTAATTTGTGATATTCTGCTGTATAGTGGGAGCTACCAGTTTAGTTTCAAAACTGTATGCCCTGGGAGTTGATAGCAAACAGTAAGTGTGATGAAACGAGTGACCTAGCAATGACGATGCGGGGTGTCGGTTTATCCCCATTGTTAGTAAACCGGATCAAGGGTGATAAATATTTAACGTAAAATATGACGAAGTGATTCAGATCCCGGTGCCGTGAATAAGACACAACCATACAGTAAAGATACGTTGAAAGATCTAAGACAATTTAACGTGGATAAAACACATAAGGGCCACAGTCCACAGTGAAGTACCATGTAAACCGGTCGATGATTACAACGTCAAGTACTTGCATGTGCCCACAAACCCTCTCGACAATGAGGTACAAGGAGAGCAACTTAGAAACTTTGTTGGTCGATGTTTGGATTGCACGATATCGTGTTACCAGTCCCCTCCAACTAGCTGCCTATTGTTGAAGAATGTTCACGCGGCATGCAGCATAAAATAATACACGGATTTTGTCATACTTATAAATTCATAATTTGAAACCCATTGCAGTCAGCCAAACATCAATTTACATGTTCCACTCCCGATTTCTCACTGACCACAGAATAATGTTTCCCAAGGTGGGTGACGTCCCCCAACAGAACAATAAGTGATGTCTGGAAATTGACGGTAAGGTAAAAAGACGGTAAGGGGCTTGAAATAGCTAAACCTAGAGATCTAAGCTTTCTTTTAGACGTCAGACAAGCTGATTTCGATTATATGATGCAGCTGTACCACGTTCAACCGTCGTGATAATCCTTTAACAGATATGCAGCATTTCAGTGAATTATACTGTGCATTGGTTCTCACCGTTCTAGTTTCAGTACTCATTGATTGAAATGAAGGGATGAAAAGCTAAATATGTGATATGCCGCTAAAAAATGTTACTCCCATTTCTGCTACAATCACGTAAGTGAGTTAAAACAATGTCATTTGTCATGCTTAAGAGATAACGGCAGGTGGTATACTGAAGCATAAAGTACCTAAATAAATCAGCACGCGTGGAACAGACATTCAAAGCAGCCGAGAGAACCAACACCAATGTAACCCGTAACAGATCAGTGTTTCTCACATATGTTGAGCTATCACACAACCATAAAGAAACAAGCAAACCCTGTATGCAAAGAGAGAACAAGGAAAGAACGGGAGAGAAGGGGCGTAACTACACAAAATAGCTACGTCCATATTCAAACATTCAAAATCAAGGTGCCTAAGACTTGCAAACAAGCAACCGTGCTATAAGTAGGAAGTGAGGCGTCATCACTAAGACACACTCCTTACGGCCCTCGCTGCCCCGCGTCACTCAATGCACTCAGTTCACAGACAACTCGGACAAACAACGACAACAGTCATGCCACTAAGTTCAACCAGCCAACATCTCACCTAAAGTCTCCAGACACCGACTCCGTGACTCACGAGCTCTCCAGCATCGAAACTCACCTGCCGACCCGACCTACAACAGCTATTCCCTTGGTGAACGACATCAGCTCTCTGCGCCACGCCATCACCTGCCCAACTCGCGTCTTACGCCAGTTGACCGCAACGTCGGCAAACAACGCGCGATGTGGCAGACGACTAGCTCGCATCCTCACTACATCGCATATCCATCGAAGTCTGCGCAAGTGTAAGGAATGAACATGGGAGTTCGTTCGACAACCACTACCAAATACTCCAATCCTAACCTCGTCGCTGTTTACTCGCTAGTGCCACCCAATACGATCGATCGAACGCAAACATCGGTGGTCAAATACCTGAAGACGCTTCGCGACTTCCACCCACAGCGGCCAAGTTTCGCTGCGCTAAAATAATACAACACTCACTGTCGCCCAACACACTCGACCTTTGAGCCTCAGACAAGTGCCTCCCTGTCACCAGAGATGCTCCAGATTAACAAATGACGCTCTAATTTTGGAAATACGCGATTCCATTTCATACCTCTCACCTCCGCCGCCTCGCCGCTGACACAGCTCCCTAAGTACACACACGCTGGTCAATAACCTCCATCACTTCATTATCTAACAATAAATCTACGTAACCACAGCAATCTCGCAGCAGCATTTTGCACTTTGGGGCTGCCAAACGCATTCCGAAGTAATTAGCAGAACGCGAGAGAACGTCTAGCATTGTTGGTGCTGCTTCAAACTTGTCAACACGGCAACAGCTTGTCATCAACATAATCAAGATCAGTCAACCTTCCACCAGATAACAGGTCCACGTCGACATCTTGCGAGTACCGTAAACACTCACTCATTATTTCGCCCATGACAAATGTCAACAAGAATGTTGAAAGTGGACAGGCTTGACGTACGCCTCTCCTGGTGCTGAACCTGTCACACAGTTCACCGTAAACACCAACCTGAGCTGAAGTATGTGAATGAAACACTGACAGAATGTTCACATACTCGATCGATACACCCCTGCGTTCAGGCGACTGTAAAAGTGTAGGTCGGCCCACCGAATTGAATGCATGTTTGCAGTGGAGAAATGTGGTTATTGTTGTCCGGCGGTATGCATGACGCTGTTTCAGAACTTGACGAAAAGTAAAGGTTTGATCTATACACCCGCGCCCAGCGCGAAACACTGCCTGTTATCCCTCTATGCTCTCCTTCTGAGTTCCCCTGAGTCGACGAAGTATAATAAGTGGATGTTAGAACCCCAGTCATGACAGGGCCCAGGGTAATTTCCCTATGGTTTTCGCAAGAGCCCCACCAATCCATTCTTGAATATGGGAACTGTTATTGCATGACCCCTGAACGCAGGAACGGTCTCCGTCGTCCACACAAGTTGAAGTAACTGTGTCAAGGCATCTACTGACACTTCTCCACCTTCTTTTAAAAACTCTGACACGAGACCATCTGGACCAGCAGCCCTATTTCGTTTGAGAAACGAAATGCAATTCCGGACCTCTGTCTCAGTGGGTCGTTCCAAATCTACTGACCAGGGTGCTATATTGTAAGTTTGTGGTGGCAACAGTAGAAGCGGGTTGTCAGCTACACTGACAATCAGTGTTCTGAACGACGTACGACCCTTCTCGACTCACTATGGATAAGTGTGCTATCTGCCACGCTGATACACTCACTGGCGGACGTTTACCTGAGACCAGAGGTATGGGTAGGCTTGAAGAGTCTGCCGATGTTCCCTGAAACAAAAGTCGTCTGGATTTCCTTAACCTTCCTCATCTTCTTTGAAAGGTGCTGGCACGAGATCATCTGGGCCAGTTGCCCTGTTACGTTTGAAAGCAGAAATGCGGTTGCGGACCTCAGTTTTATGGGTGCCGACGAGGGTGGCACATCAAAAGCTTGTGACGGCAACAGTACAGGCAGGTGGGCAGCTAAATTGGCGATCAAATTGTTCCCAAGGGCGTTCTCGTCTCCTGGACATATTACGGCGAGTGTGCCATCTACCTCGCTGATAGCTTCACTGGCGGAGCGTCATCTAAGATTAATAGCACGGATAAGCAAAACCGGTTTAGGATCAACAGGGTGGGGTTTCCTGAGCTTGTTTCTAGACCTTACCGACGGGGTAGCCAGTTTCTCAACAGCTTGTCGCTGTCAATAGGGTCGTTATCCAACAAAGGTGAGAACGAAGCGGCAAGGTACCAACGTAAAAGTCGATCATGAATTGTTCGGCATCAGACAGAGCACAACAGTTGGTTTCTTCAAACAATTGTCAAGACGCTTAAAGAAGTGTATGGAATCACTATAGCGTACTTAATTTCCGTCCCTAGATGAAATTCGAAGGTTTTCAAAGAATGATTGATCGCCATCGATGACTGATCCAGTAAGTTCTCCTAACCGTGTCCGAAAGCTGGAACGACGAACTACGGACAATCCAGAGATATGGAATAAGCATCCAGACACACACGTGCACACAAACTTTCATGGATAAAGACAATACTAAAGAACTTCAAGTTTAACTCGACAAAACAACTGCTATCACAATTAGGCGCATGATGAACAAAAAAAATACGAGGCCTTGTTAAGATAGGAAAAAAGAGCATAAAGCAATTGATCAGAAAACAGAAAATCAACATTACCTCCATTCGATTGCTTGAGACAGTGACTGAAATGATTGAGGTCGACCTTTTAGGAATGCCGTCATGCCTTGCAGCGAACTCAAAGCCGATCCTAAATAGTAGCAATGGTTAAAAAGGTTGGATAAACAACTGGTCATGTGTTTATCGATGCGAGTCTTAGTGAGATAAGATAAGTGAATAAAGCTACTCATTTCAACCCGAGAAGGGAGTAGCACGAGGGTAGACTGAAGTAATACGAATGCAGTTTGTCAAGCGATGGTGCTGGTGTCGTAGAATAAAATGCATACATGCGTGAGTCGAAGATAGTCAAACCAACGTTAATGAACAATGAATGCTCATTGAGCCACCAGAGAATAGTAGAGTTGCAGGTCACTCCAAAACGACAGCAATATCCGAGCAACATTGAAAAAAAGGTAGATTTGAGCCTAGCACTGGTCAGCGCTCGTTGGGAATGGCTAAGCATCTGTAGGTCAGAAGTTACACGCCAGCTGCTCAGAGTAAGAGATGAGGGTGTGTCGGGGAAGTCACCAGATCCCAGAAAACATTGTGTGAGAAGCACCAACAAAGTATTTTCAAGTTGACCATCACTCACATTTGATCGCAGCTTTCGCATTCAGAAAGACTTTCCAGCCGGCCTCTTTCGAAAAGACAATGTGTGATGGTCAACTTGAAAATAAACCAAACCCCCGACGACTCATCAGTAACCAACAAGGTACACTGGCGGGTGACCTTCATAGTTAGCACGGTCATGCGCCACTTCGACCTTCAACCCTGTGTCAAATCTTTGGCAGCCTACCTACGCGCCTCAACGCTCACATGGCTACATCCCGCCTATGTGCATCGCTGTGCTGTTTGGCCCTTCATTTGGTCCACCTTTGAGTTTACCTTCCTATTGGTCACAAACCCTTTAAATATGATCTGGTTTGTGACCGTGTTGTCTTCGGACTGAATGACATAAAGCTCTGCCCGGAGGCCAGTCTTTTCTGTGTTGATGTGTTAACTCCAACCAGTAACCAAACGATCACAACCTCCAGGTCAATCAAAAAACTACTCCAACTGAGGGTGCAGGTTGAATCGTTGGCCAAAAAGTGTATTCCCATGAAACGTTGTTTAGACTAAAATTATGTTGATTTCTTGAAGGACTGCACGATTAGACCTTACGTTTTCGGAGATACTGTTGTTAGGGCATCTCCAACCTCCACAGTCACTCATGAGAGCAGCACAGGGAGTACCTCGATTCGAAGCCAGGATCACGTGAATTATTGTGGAGATAGTTCAAACGTTATTAAGCCAGTCATGTGTTCCAGATAGTAAACTAGGTGCTGATTATCAACAGAAGCCGTCATTTATAGGACAGCAGTGGACAGTGAGAAAATGAGTTAGTGGGTTGGAATAAGGCAGAAAATTTTCTATATCAAATTTTTCACTGTTGCAGTATTGCGATGTGGTTTATATAAGTGGTTAGAAGATAAATGATTATATGATAGGTCTGGAGAGTGGGGTGACCATGCAGCGAGGATGACAGGTTAACTGGAACATCAGTCGTCAACAGGACAGTTGAACAACTACACTAAACAAGACTTCTAAAAAAACATATTCTACCCAAGCGGTCTAGTGCAGAAACAACGAATACAGTAGTTTATCAGCAATCCATGAAGTGATCGATTCCACCTTTCGGGACAAAGACGAACTCGCACATCGAGCTTAGGTGGTTTCCGAATAGCATACGTCTTCAAAGTAGTCCCTTGGTACTCAAGGCCAGCATATATTAATCCCATCGAACGTTTGTGAGGCTGAGTGAAAAGAGAGATGAGAGTTAGCCAAGAAATTTGCCAGAGTCTAAAAAAGAAGAGAGCAGTATACTAGGAGACCTGATCAACAAACCGGTATCAGAAACACCACAGAATGAGTAGAGTGGCATAATCGGAAGATGAACCAACGAGACACAGACAAACACTTTAACCACGCGTAAACTGTCCTTCGGAAGGTAGCGCGCGTGCACTTATGGGAGACACACGTAAGCTAACATTGTGGTGACTAAGCTACTGATACGTAGTAGTGGGGAACTCACTGTTACTGCTCAAGAAGTAGGGCAAGGATACACAAATTTACTAGTGAACGGCTTTGCATAAGGAGCCAATGTACTGCTCCAGTATCTTCTTTGAGTCATACAAGTTAGAAGGCTGCGATTTGTTTGAATACTCTCCATCGCAAACGGCTCGTGTATCTGTCGATAAGAGTTAATGTCGAGTATAAGCCGTGGGTCAATCATGATAGACAGCAATACATCAGTGGTTCACACAAATGCTTAACTCCCAAAGAGCACAGACGATGAGCGCTGCCCCATTATGTTTCCATTTCGGCTGTGCAACAAGAATGCATCGTGAGTGAACATTAGTCGTTCACGTGAATACCGCTTATACATCACCATCATCATCATAGCAATACATCAGTGATTCACACTAATGCTTAACTGCCAC
>QNGE01001776.1:106957-141118 GCA_008508345.1 Paragonimus westermani | reverse complement strand
AGGACGAAGCTACACAGGGTGAAGCTTCACAATCAGGACTCGATTCATTACCCTTGGACTTCGTCGCATCTTGTTCGAATGTGTCCTGAGCCACACGCTTGGAGGCGACAGCGTTGTGCAATAAGCGACGGTGACATTCCCTCTCAAGCGGCGTTCTATCCTGCATAATTCTTATCAGTTTAAGAGAGGTTTTGGACTTGATGAGGTCCTGATATTGGATGAACTGTCTCGCAGTTGCTTCGCTCTGGAATTTGAACAAACGTGGACAGCAGATCTTTTGAGTCCTCTTGCGGAGACGAATGCAGGTATAAGATGTCGGGTCTATATTGGTAATCCTCGTGAGTAGCTTCTTAATGCCATCGAGGTGAAGCTTATCTGGTACATTGAATACGATGGCATTATATGTGCAACGCATCCGTTCTGTGATTTCTGTTGAAAAGGTGTTGAGAAACATGCTTGCGCTCTCTAAGTTATCCATCTTGGGACATTCCGGCACTTTGAAGATGTAAGAGAGGGAGATAAGATTCTCCTTTAGGAAATCGAATACAGCATAACTTGTTTTTAGTTGGGCAAGTTCAGCCTCCAGTTTGAATACCTTACCAAATAACTCCGCCAATACATTGTCTAGGGGGATAGAACAGTTCTTAGTTAGAGGAGTATTGGTGGGAACCACCAGTTTACCTTCAACCCCTTTCGGGGCAGCATTTTTTGGGAGGGCCTCTACAAGTTTTCAACCTAGAGCACTTGCCATTAGGTCGTTCAATATCTACCTTAGAGCAAGAACAAGTGGTTTTGACACCAGACGATCTTGATTGACGACCGATTTTGGTCATTATACTTTGTTATATAAGAATACCATTTAGACAGACGTGGACGTAGATAAAATTTAATCAGATTGTACGGTAAAAAAAGTTGCCAAAAATAACAGTTCTATGAGAAACTTCAAATAAAATATCCACGCAGTAATTACTTGCCATTTTCGAATCGCGCGCGTACCAGATTTCCAAGATTTTCAAGAAGGGGCACAGGTAACAACTGGGTGAGTACAGTCGGTTTTGTTCTGTTTTCCGGATGGAATCGGTCCTGTGGAGTTTTGTTGATCACAAATCAATTTCTCTGGGGCTCTTTTTCTTTCATTTCACTTTTTGCTAATTGACAGGTAACTAGGGAAGTTGTTTTCTCCGGTTGGTGCTGGTCAGGAGGTCATCGCAAAATTTCCAGAATGCGTTCTATTCCAGTGTTTAAATTTGCCGGTCGAACACGTTCATGGCTACATGTGTAGGAGAATGTACTGTTTTGAAGGTCCCTGGGTGAATAGTTTAGATCTTGTGTGTGGCACAGAAGAGCCCTCGATACTTTTTGATGCTAAGCCGCTTTTAGGATGTTGTTGAACTTAATTTGGAATCGCCTCAGCGTATTTATGGAAAAAATGCGAATAGGCGTTGCAGCCTTTATTTCTTTCTTTTACAAATTGCCTAGTCATCCACCTGGTGGGTCTGGCCGCTTAACTCACTTTTACTTAGTTTTTCCTTTCGCTATAGTGACGCAGTTGCGTGCGCACATCCCATGTCGCAATGGAAGGCGTCTCGAGTTCCTGGTCCTCTCTCGAGGATTCATTTTAGAGGAGCAGCATGAGAGTAAGTGTCTGGCAGCAGCAACCATAGTTTTTGGCTCAAAAGCTTGTACCGTAAGGCAGCAGGTTGCGCGCACACATATAGACAACGGCATCAACCACTTAGACCGTGCTCGAAAGTCAAACCCTAGGAGATTCAACACACATACAGGAACAACGGTATTTCACATGCGAATCTATCACACGCACACACAGAATCAGGTCACGCATGAACAAGCTTTAAACCGAACCATCCACAACACACCGGCATCATCCACAAAGAACGCATCCACCTTTTGTCTGACTGCTCCCCTATGGCCAATCTGACGGGGTTGAACCTACGAGGACCGAAGTCGAGATCAGCACAGCCGCCAGATCAAAACCGCACACAAGCCTGACCACTACGCCAAAGTAGCTAGAATGGTCAGGTGTTGCTGGTGGTACTACACACCTACACATGCATGTACATAGCATTTCACCAAGGGGTACCAGTTCGATAGATTGGCTACATCGTCTATGAAGAACTCCCGCATAGATTTGAGTGCTCATCACAAATTTGCGATATTGTACTGAAAGTGGTAACCGCATGATTTGTGGGCATAAACCTTCCAATTGGCACAGAACCCAATTCCGGTTCGTCTGTTCGACTAGTAGTACAGTCACTTGCACAACCGACCCTAGCTTTCTGAATCCATCGCCGGATAATCCTCTTGACTGATGCTTGGAATAAGCCTGAGTATTGGTGACGCACCACTGGATTCCGACAGCAAAATAACAAATGGCAAATTCAATGATAAAACCAATGATGACACTAAAGCAATATATCCAGCAGTCTCTGACTATTGAGGAAGAAAGTTCTGGCAAACAGGATGTCTCATATAAACACTTTATTCGTTAGAGATATATATTTTATTAACTAGCACAAAATTGTAAATTCTATATAAAGGATTTAGCCAGAAAATTCAGACTCCATCATTCGTCATACTTCACATGACCAGTTCACGTTCTTCTGCTTATCACGTGATTTTGCCTTTCATTCTTGATTCTACGGTAAATTCCAATGCGGGACAACATTCCACAACGTTCGGAGAATCAAGATCCTGTACTAGTTGTGCAATTTGTGAAATTCCGTCGATTTGAGGAAGTAACGGAGTCCAGTCCAGAAGATCCTCCATTTCTCCGGAAAAATTGGTACCCGCCTATCTTCCCTCATCTTCCCAAAAGTTTCTACATATTTTTCCGAGGCCATCCATATCAACTAATGGCGAAATTCTACGACTATTCATTTTCTCCATCCTGAAAAATCCTTCTTCTGGCATGACCTTGAGCATAAGGCCTACGTTAGCCTTGTGAAGCAACAATTGATGTAATAACTTAACATTTTTATCGAATATTTAAAATCTTAAGAACCATTGTTTCAGAAGCAAGTGAGCCATCTGCTTCTTCATAAACTGAAGTGTTCCTTCATTATTTTGTCTGGTTTATTACTCTGTTTCCATAATTGGTGTCTTGTACAATTAACATTTATGTGTACGTTATGTAGTTCACGTTAAAATGTGTGTACTGATCACGCTAATCTGAGCGTATTTCTCACAAATGGGTTGAGAAATATATCATTATTATTATTATTCATATTATAATTATTATTATTTTTATTATCATTCATATTATTATTATTATTACTTCCTCTCGGCTCACACGGCTGTAAAACTGAATGACGATTTTGAAAGCAATTGACTGACAAATGAGAGAAGACGAAGTGGCCAGATCAATGATTTACGTCACTTATCTGTGATTACGACCGCGAACAATTCGGCCCCCGGTAGTCAATGCAAATGAAGCCCGCAATTTAGGAAGGAGGCACAGTTCTTCACAGGTTGGGCGGCCATCACTTGCCAACGCTCTCACGGAATATATGTGAATACACGGATTCAGGTGGTATGGAGGGATTGCAGCCATATCGCCTATCGAGGAGAAGTGACATTTGACATTTAGCAGCAAGTAAGCGCAACCCGGTAGACGGTGTGAAATGGTCCCTCCATGTCTATGTGTCGGTCACAGTCAACCAAACGGGCCAGAATTGACGAACTGGTGTTTTAAGCTGCTTTGGAACTAAGTCAATCGTGCTGGGTTAGTTCCGACCACTGAAGCCGGTTACATTAACTTAGCCTGTACTATATTTCTGTTTGTTTTCTGGACGAAATAGAGGGGTTTCATCGGTTAGCTCAATTTCTACTTAGTTTTCCCCTTCGGTATAATGACGCATTCGTTGCCCACCGAACGGAGAAATTTTAGTTCGGTGCGTTCTCACTTGTGTTTATCATTGTTCGCCTGTTTTGGCTGTAGCCCTTGCTGCTAGCGGAGTGAAGAGTATATGCAGTGGATATAAGGCATGCTGTCACCCATTGGAGGCTGTCCCGGCTGTTGTTCTCCTTTTCTCGTCTGGAATACTTTAGTGATCGAGACAGGCTTTCAGAGCTTAAAATAAGATCGGTAAACATCAGCTATTTTCTCTGTGTTAGAAATTGCGGAATCCAACTTTGGACTATGCATTTACCCGCTCTGCAGGCGAGACAGTTGATCTCGTAACTTGCCAGACACGAGATGCCTCTTCGGAAGAATGCGTGGGAGCATCTGCCATCGAGGCGTTTGAGAACAGCTTCAGCGATCGGATCCTACCAAGAAGGTGACTGTGGATGGCACACTTATTTCGGAGTTCCAAGCTTCCAACATGAATTTGTGTGGGTGCATACAGTTAACGTTGTGCGCGCATGCGTTGCTGATGTCACTGTCCTTGTGCCTGTGGGTTTATTTGGTGGGTTCACCTATCAATTCCGGTTAATTTGCGTCAAATACACTCCAATGTTGTGATAACCGGTGATAACCCATTGTTGTTGATTTTGTTGCGCCGATCTCAACGCACTACAGTTTGACCATTTTGCGACTATGCACTAGTGGAGTGATCGGAATCGTCATCTAAATGACAGTTAGTGTGCACGTGTCACTTGGGAGAGACAAAGCAATCTCTTCATGATTCGTGCTGCGTTCAACACACAGAGTGTCGCCAAAACCGATCTGAAGAGAGACTAGGATATCTGAATGTCAGCGAATTAGTCTATGAGGAGATTGTGACGGAATAAAGTTTTGCAGCTCTTACGACTATTCAGTGAGGTTTTTCTGCGCATTCATTGAATCGCTTGGATCACTTTCTTTCTCGCTGTCGATCAAATTGGCACTCAATCTTGTGAATTATCCTTGATCGTGGACGCTTTACCATGTTAACTCCCTCTTTATAATCTGTGCGCTCATGATGAGGTTTCATTTACTATCGATAAACCACGTTTTGGGATTGTGGTGAACCCGTTCCCGAAATGCAGCCGCCAAACCATTTCTGACTTCTGATTTGGCTCCAGAATCACCGCCTGGATTCAAATAACAAACCGCACGAGGCCCGTTCTTGCGCGTCCATTTGGCTTCTGGCTAATGCAAGTGGTTCCACGTCAGGCGCCAACAACCCTCGTAGCCTGTGGGTTCAATATTTCGTTATCTGTGGGAGCGTTTCCACAGCCGTTACCGGAGGACGGGAATTGCCAGATTTGCTTCTGTTTATGCTTGGGTTTGCCCATTCGGGAATTGCGTGGAACGTCTTTGCGCAAACCGGCATCTTTGCTGTTTTGACAGGCTTCGTAAAACATCACCGGCAATCTCGCCAGCACTGCATTCCCACTTGTGTGGGAGTCGCTAGCACATAGCCCCGACACGCGTCCTATAAACCGGCTGGCGCAATGACCACTATGATATCCATACAGGCCCTCTTCTCCCGCCCAAGCGGACGTTGATTAGTGAAAATCCGAAAACTTTTCAAACCGACGGACGATATAGTGTGGCCAAAAATGTCTACCAGTCGCCGTTAACTCTTACCCCAGTGTGTGGGAAAATTTTGCCAATTCTTTCGTTCGTTTTTTCAGATTCCGGGTTGAGCTCAAGATAGGGTGGCTCTAAGCAATGAATACACCAACTTCTACAGTCTACTAAACAAACTTGCTGAGTCTGGGCAGATGATGTATGACGGTTATCTTCCATTTCATCACACGTGCCGAAAAACTGTTGGCGTCGGAAATAATTGCAAAAACTGCTATCTCTTGCGGTTCTCTTTTCGTGTTGACCTTTAACTTTGTCGCATGTAGAGCGCGACAAATTATTTACGTTTGAATCTACTACCACCTTTGCTGAACAGCTACAAGTTTTCACCTGTCCTTCCAGATGTTATCTGGCTGTACTTCAAACCCTGTGATTGATGTGTGCTCCAGTTACAAGTTATTAGCTACTCACCATCTTACTCGCACTTAGCTGGCGACGCTTTTACTCCACTTCGATACCTCTCTAACTTACTTGTTGTTAGTGATTGGGCTGATCACAGACAGGTTTCTACCGAAACCTTGAAAACGTACTCATCCATAGTGGCATCTTAGAGCTAAGGAAAGTTACACATCAGTGCGCCCAATGGACATAGACCGAGACAATATATTCGTAGATCAGGCTAAAAATAAGAGAATTAGAGGCTGGAATAGCGAAACTTTACAGCAGAAACGAGGAGCTTGCCGAAATTTCGCACAAAATATCTCCGCTATTGTGCATTATAAATGTCACAAGTAACATCCGCCATCAGACCAACCCTAGTCTCAACGACCTCGTAGCAGCTGGAACGCTTATTGATAGTATAGCTACGGAATTACGCAAGCGGTTACACTGTGGTGATGTTTAACGTACCTGACAGAATACCTCTGTTGTGGGTGAAAATGCTCTTACTCACAGCCTGTAAAATGGATGATCAAAAGTGCTACTGTTTAAGACTTCGCTAGAGAATACTGGTGAAGCACTGTCGGTTGTCGCTACAGTTCACAAATGAAATTGTAGCGAACAAATTTGTCGGAAGACAAGAGCAAATCAAACGTGACACAAATTTTAAGTCCATAAAATTGTTTGGTGTCAAAACGTCACTCCAACGGGAATTAATGCGGGCCAGTATTTCTCAAGAAAATCACATGTTCAACAATCTCAGCGATCTGATTTTAGATCTCGACTGCTCCACGAGTTCTCTAAATCCGCAAGTTACAGCTGGGAACGTCGTTGCGTCACCGGTCCAGGCGAACCATTAAGAACAAACCACGACCAGCTTTGATAATGCCAGGCACGTTCAAGTTTCCGTAACGAAACTCACGGTTATGGTTAAAAAACACATTCTCTAGTGCTCAACGTCCCGATCTGTAAATCGAGGCCATGACTAGAAAAAGTCCCAGACGTTAAGCACCCATTGTTACTCAGAACGGTGGAAGAAGTAGCCTAAATGCCCCTGATAATGACGTGGCTGCACGAGCAGGGCTATCCAATTCTTGTCAGGGGACTTTCTCTACGTTATATGGAGTAATCGGAAATAACAACGGCAAGTTCAAAACACCTGAAAACTGCTCTAAATCAACAGTAAGACCTGTAAGGTATTTATCAGAGCACTGTATTTCGGATTTACAATATAGGAGTAAACCAGAAGAACTTTACAAGCGTCATGAATCTGGTTTTATAAACCACATTTTGAGTCAAAACGCTTCGCATGTAAGACCGAACATTTTGTTTCCCACTGTTTCCAGATCAGCCTACTACTATACCACGGGTCACGGTTACCATCCATTATCCTATAGCTCCGTAGTAACTCATCCTCCTACCCAAAACATGAATGCTACTAGGAACCAAGTTCCTAAAATGTATACCCCAGAAAGTATGCCATAAACTTATTATGTCAACAACACAAATGTATGCCATACCAGTCCTTTTTTAGTGCACCCCCGATAGTTCATCAACCGCCACCTGTTTCCCATCCCCAGGTCCCAATCTGCCAGCACTCTTCCAGCACTTCTTAGCATGGAGCCAAACTTTTACGACATCCACTCGAATATGAGCGGAAACTCAGTACATTTCTTAGATCAGGCATTTCCATCTGGTATTTCGCAACCCACCGTCCCATCCGTCATGAGGTTCTTTAGCAGTTCATCTGCTGTATCTGCCAAAAAGTATTTCGTAAGCTTATTACTAATAAACGCAAGATCGTTGGTTGGTAAGATGCACATTTTCAACTCCGTTGTCTTCCTATCTAATCCCCATATCATTTTCCTTACTGAGACGTAGCGTTCTCCTGACACCCCAGACAGTCAGATGAGCATTGTAGGATATNTAGCTCCGTAGTAACTCATCCTCCTACCCAAAACATGAATGCTACTAGGAACCAAGTTCCTAAAATGTATACCCCAGAAAGTATGCCATAAACTTATTATGTCAACAACACAAATGTATGCCATACCAGTCCTTTTTTAGTGCACCCCCGATAGTTCATCAACCGCCACCTGTTTCCCATCCCCAGGTCCCAATCTGCCAGCACTCTTCCAGCACTTCTTAGCATGGAGCCAAACTTTTACGACATCCACTCGAATATGAGCGGAAACTCAGTACATTTCTTAGATCAGGCATTTCCATCTGGTATTTCGCAACCCACCGTCCCATCCGTCATGAGGTTCTTTAGCAGTTCATCTGCTGTATCTGCCAAAAAGTATTTCGTAAGCTTATTACTAATAAACGCAAGATCGTTGGTTGGTAAGATGCACATTTTCAACTCCGTTGTCTTCCTATCTAATCCCCATATCATTTTCCTTACTGAGACGTAGCGTTCTCCTGACACCCCAGACAGTCAGATGAGCATTGTAGGATATCACAGATTTCGTAGGGATCGTCTCACAGGACGAAGGGGTGGATTCATGATTTACCTGAAAGGGCAATTTTCCGCAGTCACACTTGATGAGTCTATACTTCATAAACTCGGGGAATCGTTGTGGCTGATAGACTCTGTTGGTTCTCCCGTGCTACTTGTAGCGTGCATCTACAGACCGCCTAATGCTGCGAGCGTTGACTTGACTGACCTTATGGAGATAATGAATCACGGTTCCAACATGCCTTTTGAACACAATCTAGTAGGCCGTGACGTTATCATTCCTAATATCTCCTGGACCGCGTTATCTGCTTCAGCAAAACAGGCCGAATTTCTTTCATGCATTCAGCTGAATGGTTGGAACCAACATGTCTTAACGCCCACCAGAAAGGGGCATATTTCGGATTTTATATTTGCCATAGTTATTTCGTCTGTAGATATATCTCTTTTACAACAAGTCCCAGGAGGCGACCATAATGTCGTCGAAAGTCTGTTAGATTTCGGTATGGCTATCAAATCGACAGTTGTATTCTACCGTCCGATCAAATTCGTTGATTGGAATGCCTTTTCTTCCTACTAAGATCCTTAAATTGGAATACCTTTATCGCACATCAGACCCAAGCATAGCGGCCGGAGAATTTATCAGGCATTTAACGATTCGTATCGACGTTTTGACCCCTATTACCTCAAAACCTTTCGGTCCGTGTGTACAAGGTAAAACCCTTACTACGGAAGAGACTGACAAACTTAAAATGCTTAAGTCGAGGTACGGAAGAACACTAGACTTTTCCCTAGTGATACAAATCGGCAATATGTTTGAACACATGGAACGTCAGACGCAACTCCGTCAAATAAACGAAGAGAAACTCGCGCTTCATAGTGAGCAGAGACGCACGAAACTAGTGCAACTATTGAGACGGAGAAAGTCCATCAGGGACCCTACTATGAAAATTATTACTCTCAAAGACAAAACGGTTGTCGATGACCCTGTAGCGATGCGCGAAATCTTTAACTCACATCTCGCTGCCTCCTTTAGCATAGAAAGCACCTGATTACCTGCTAATATCCCGTCGGAAACAGATAAAGTTTTGAGTAATGTTCTAATCGATGTTCAAAGTATTCGTTCACAGTAAGCTAGCATTAGGCTTTCAATCCATCCTGGACCAGATGGTATCCCATCAATGGTCCTCAAGCGAACAGGTGAAGATACACCCATCATCTTACTCAATTTGTTCAACGTATCACTTTTATCCAGCACATTCCCTCCTCAATGGGAAACCTGAATCATAATGCCTCTTCACAAGAGTGGTCCAAGGCAGGCCATTAGTACCTACCGTCTCATCAACCGCACGTCAGTCTGCTCGATAATCTTCGAAAGGACAATAAAGGTGCACATTGTTGAGTTCTTGGGGCCACAAAACCTTATAAACCCTTCACAGCACGGTTTCCTCATTAAACGCTCTTGTATGACATGTCAGCTGGAATTCTTAAACCATGTATCGACGTCCGTTGACGCAGGAAATGCGGTACTTATCATACTCTCGGACATGAAAAATGCTTTTGATCGTGTGCCTAATAAGCGTCCCTTGGTCAAAATAGCATCGTTTGGCATACAAGATCCCTTGTATAGCTGGCTATCGTCATACCTTGAGGGTCGCACTCGAACAGTCAAAATAGAGGAGCACTACTCAATACCAAAACCAGTGACTAGTGGAGTGGTCCAGGGAAGCGTTCTGGGTCCGTTGCTCTTCTCAATGTACATATATGACTTATGCGACGTTATTACACATGACAAGCCCTTTCTGTTTGCTGACGATAACAAAATCGTTGAAACATTCCGCCAGGGCAGTAACATCAACTTCTGTCTACAAAATATACGACAGGACCTGGCGTCATTGCAGTTGTAGTGCAGAACATGGCTTATGTCGTTCTCAGCGAACAACTCGAACATCATCACTTATGGTTGTAAATCACCTGATGGCTCCATCTCACTGGATGGTTGTAATATTGATACAGCCACCTCGTTCAGAGATCTAGGAATACGGTACTCAACGTCCCTCAATTACTCTGAACAATTATGCTTCCAGGTAGCAAAAACTAAGAGAACAACAGGCTGTATCAAAAAGACGTTTAGCCTACCAGCAAAGCTGACGCTCTACAAAATGCGTGCTCGGCCTAAACCCAAGTATTGCAGTTTCATTTACTGTCATCTAAGCAATTCTGATATGCTTGTGATAAAAAACGTTCGACGATCGTTTGTCAAAGGCTTATCAGGATATTCTTCTCCGTTCACCTACAGACAACGTTGTGAAAAACTTGGTTGCGTAGACTGAAGTTGAACTTGACGCTGCTGTATTAACTCACATTCGGATGCGATTAACACAGCGTTCGCCGTCCACTTACAACACAGCCCTTCATACAGTCTAAAAAATAATGGTTCCACCTTGCCAACGTTGATATCCCGGAAAAGTAGAGGTGCAAACTTCTTCCTTGTAAAGTATTCCTACGTTTGGAATAAACTTCCAAATGTAGTCCGAGCTGGTAACAACATTAAACGTCTTAAAAATGGTTTGGACAGCTATCCTGCGTTAACAAACACAATGTCTATCTTCAAACACTCCGTATCACCTGATGACCTTTTTGAGTGTGATCCGAGAAACGTTTAACCGTCAGATGCGTTCAATAATAAGTCCAGTAAAACGGCATCATGTAAGCTTTATTCAATAGACACTCACTTCACGCGGTTCTCCAAAACGTCGATTCAATTCCCCGTATGCCCGAATAAATCCCGAGTACATAGCAAAATGCCACAACAAACAGTAGGTAGGATTATATATTCCGATAATCTCAGCAAAAATAATATCGTATGAGTTCTTTCTCAAAAATTTCCGCTAGCGCATTGTTTGTCATAGTAAATGTTATAACCCCACATTTTCTCTTTTAACGCATGGAATTACATTCGCCGATCCCCATATTATCCACTGAGCAAGAAAACTTTTCTGCGACGGATAGGCGCACGAAACTTCTCAGATGAACGGTTCGCGAGATGTTCAACTTTTTGACGTTTCCGGGGAATCGGCGAAATCTTGCGTTGGAATCTGCCAAATCCATCGGTAGATTTTGGAATTTTCCGCCCTGCCCCGCCAAAGCCGACCTACCTCGACATTTTCCGGGCGCCGATTTTATCCCTAATTGTAAAGCACTCCATAGATGCGTTTGGGCATTCTTCCAGGAGTGACCTTGAACTATTTTAAAAACTTGCCCATCCCGCGACGTAGTAGAAAGTGAATTAGCGTAACATCACATTTGTGTGAGACGACATCTGTGAAGCGACAGAACTATCTCCTTCTCTGTTGCGTGCGTCAGTTTTCATAAACTGCATACATTTGCCTTTTGACCACGTCCTTTTTGACGGACAGCTTCACGTTTTGTTACAGATTACTTATTCGTTTATTGTATGGTTTGTAAATATCTGCAGTGATCGCGCATAACCCAGCGTGCTTCTCACATATGCGTTGAGAAATATATATTATTATTACTATTAAAAAGAGCGGCCATCCTGTGACGTGAAAGTTCTCTCTGACGAGTATTTAATTCCCCCGTTAAATAAATTATTATTACCCATCGGCCCACTCGGATTTAACAAAGTAGGGAGCTTCCCAATCAGCCCGCCGAAATAAAACTGAATTAGCTTACTGAAGCAACGACCCGACATAAACCCCACAAAGTTTGGAAAGCCGTCTTACTATTTCGATGGTGCGTCCTTTTAAACGCCCATACTGCAGCAAATGCCTTCTTAAATGACTTTTCATGATGGACTTAAAAAGATGAGTTAGACGATAGCCATATGCCTTTATTTTTTTAGAGTAAACTTGGCGAAAAGCACTTCCGTTTGTAAACATCTTCATATAATAATGTTGTTAGAAGATCCATCAGGAGAAATATGTGCACACTTGTCGTTACTGATGCGAGGACGCCACTCCACCGAGCATTGCTTAGCTGTCTCGTGTGTTGCGATCGTGGAATCCCCAGATTTCCACTTCTTCCGCAAAGAGGGGACAGTTATCAGAAGTACTCTGTGGTGAGTCGCTGATGATAATAAAAAGTAATAATAGTGGACCACGGACAGATCAATATGGTGCACCCGCCAAGAAAAGTGCCGGTGAGGGGAGATCGGAGTCGGCCTTAAAACGAAAGGTTTAGTAATTAAACATCGATGCGATTTAATGATTATTGTCGCCTCTGGTGCCGTATGCCTCCGTGCGGTGCCTGGTATAAGTCCATGATGCATAGCACCCATGGGTTGTCCACAAAATACTTGTTCATTAAATAAAGAAAAATGTGTTACCTAAAATTTGCGTTGAGACATCTCCTTTGGTTAGACGCTCTAGGATTTTGAACGAACTACTTTTTGGACTGATTGACCGATAAATGGGCAAAGGGTTGCAATCACCGGACTTACAAATAAAATTGACGGTAACTTCTTCCATTCCGTCTGAAGGATACCAGCAGAAACTGACATAAAAATGACAAGGAAAGTTTTGGCTAGTCGCACACTAAGAAGCCTGTGTGATAGGCCTTCCAAACACCTGTTAGGGTAACCAACGGCGAGATGGCGATGAGTCAAAGTTGTAAATGGCGGCGTGTTCATCCTTGAATGAACGAGCGACGAAGTTTGTTTTGCAGGTAATTGAACCGTTTATTTGCCGTAAGGGTAGGCCTGAGGGTGAGTTGCTGCAGCGGTGTGGCGTGTTTTTGAAAAAGGTTCTGTTGGAGCGCAATACTGTGAACGCTTCTGAATGCTCTTAGGTACGATAGTGACGGACTCCTGATCTGCGTCGATTGCGCATTTTGCTAAATGCTTCAACTTTTTGGGAGTATATTGGACTGGCCCTGCCTGGCGGAAAATCTCGCTCAGCTGTCAAGAAGTCTGCGGGTTCCTCTTGGAAGAGGAATGCTGGAAGTGCTCATTATCAACTTGCGTCGAACACATGACAAGTCAGTCTCGTTGGTATTTAAGAGGTCTGCAGTGACGCCCACATACAGCTGCATCAGATATCTCGCGTCATCACAGTCAGCCCTGTTGAAGCTGTCACTGAATTGCCTCTTTGCAGGCTGCTATACCCAAAAGCAGATGGGGTCAAAGACCAGGTTCAAATGATCACTTTGGCCTAAGGGATCCTCGGTGCTAGCCTGACCAAAGTTAGAACCTCAGTTTGTGATTAAGAGGTTCGACAAAGAAAAAGTCTGCCCTAGACCGTACATAGTAGCCGATTTCACGTGTTGTTTCCCAGCTTTCTGTTACACAACTAATGTTACAGCTGAGTCAAAGCCATTTTCTGGAGCCTGTTCAATATGTACCCACTACGGTTTAGGGCCGTTGAGGTGAGAGAGGGCGTTGAAATGACAATAATGCCGGGTGGGAATGAGCAAATTCAAATGAGATAGAAGAGCCTCATCGTTCAAGGGTCAGCTCAAAGGTGGGCGGAAGATAGCTCGCAGTGTGAGCGAATCCTCGCTACGGAGTTTCGTTTGCAATCACACCACATCATATATATGCCAGAGAATATTTTTGCTGCGTACAGAGGGAGGAGCTCACTTGAAACCAACGTTGATAGGGGGCTCCCCCGAGCGTCTTCTGTTAAATTCATCAAGATAAGCTAAGTAGCCAGAGATTCAGGTTTCATTATCACTGATCTCTGGTATCGGCCCTGCGTCAGTAAGAACCACTGCGTGAGAGTGCTCGTCGTGTACCATCCGTCTCAATCTGGCAGATTTATTCATCAGACTAAGAAAGTTGATACACATCCAACTTAGATCTGGCTTATAATAAGGTGGATCCAGGAAGGAAACATGGAGAGGTTGAAGGATGGAGCCGTGTTTCACATCGGAATGGCAAGAAGAGTTACTGGTAGTGAGTAGGTTTTGTCTGCCTTCGTGTCCAGAACTTTTTGAAGTAAGTGGTGGGAAATCGGTTCCCGCTGCTGCTCCACGGTGACAACCTCCGCGTAGGTACGGCGGTTTACTGGTGTGTGATTAAAAATTTGCATGGTATACTTGAGTGTCATGCCTAGTGCCTCTCCGCACAACCACTTTCTGTGGTTAATTTATGAGCGCTGCTTCCTTCAAACGTATTTAGGAAACACTGCCTGTTCATGCAACATCAGTTGGTGGCACTTTTGCAAGAATCCTGCCCACAAGTATCTTCCGTTTAGCACAGAGCCTCGGTCTTCCTTGCGCTATGACCTGCCTGACAATGAATGAAGTTCTGTCACCTGATTACCTTACACGGTGACTCACCCAAGAGCCATTATCCTGCCATCTGCACACGAGTGGTGTGTCTTGTGACGTTTGCTGAGTTCTTTTGAGGGCCCGCGGTCGGACTGCATGTTCAAAAGCAGAACTCACAGGCTCATGCACCATTGGAGATCCAATGCGCTTGTATGGAGTGGCTGCCTCGCTGGCTGTGGCCGCATTATCGGGCGCTTCCAACGACCAGGCCCTGGGAGGCTAGCCGTTTTGCCATTACTACTCCCTTCAGTGTGCCACGTGTCAAAAACAGTGGAAGATGATCGGTGGGTCTCAGCAGCTAGAATGTGCTTCGTTCCGCAGAATGATGTCCCTGCTTACGCTCTTCAAGAGATCTATCTCGGGTCGAGCTTTCAGAATTAGAAAGGTAGCGTTTCAGTCCACCTGTTCTTGAGACTATGTCATCTGGACTCAGTACCTGAGACAGGGTTAACATTTCGCCCTTAATAGCTTCGGTCTTTCGGACTTTCAGCCAGTTGGCATAATCAGTGTGATCGCAGAAGTTGGACGTCAAGGTGGTAAGCGTCTTCTCAGCGAACCTTAGAGATTAGCTCACCGTAGTTTAGGTTTTATGTGTTATCAAGCGAGTGAAGCGTTCACTACTATCTTTATCAGCTGTTTTCGCATCTCACACTGGCCGCTCCGAAGGTATTGTGGCATCCTTAGCAGCTACCAACAGCGGGTCTGCGGCACAGAACTCACTGACTCTGACCGGCGTCTTATGCTGCTGGGTGAGAAGAGAAGTCAACATCCTTTGCAACAAACTGCTGAGCTGTACGAGATGTCTCCAGTGCTCTGATGGTTCGTGTCCCGGCGTCGGCAACCAGATTCCGCACGTTGCTGGAGTTAGTTAAAGTGGGAAGTGTACTCTTGAAACTACGTGACTTACAAGCAAATTCGAGGTGGCTTTGCTGTAATGCCGAATACTAGCACACTGTAAGTCTGGTGTATTTGGCATGAACCACCCGTGAATCACCACAGTGAAACAACCCGAATGGTCACATTAGTGAAAAACAAATGTGTTTAAAATTATGAATAGATTTTGGGCAGAAGATATTGATAAGCAGTTGTGGGAACCAAATGGTAAGTCACGACTATATTAAAAAATCAATTTTCGATGGGATCTCAACCTCAAATTTGAACAAACACCAAATATATGAGTGAACTAGGTAGTCACTTTCCACAATATGAATGTAAGGGCGGCTAGTCGATCGCCAATAAAACTACTTGCATGAAAATCGACAAAATTCAAACCGAATTCATATTGCACTCACGTCGAAATACCGTGAGGCTCCATAACTTCACTGATGCTACATCCCTTGCTTTGCAAGAAGCCATTGGAGCAACAAGCTTTTCCGATGAACTGGGATTTTTCCGGCTTCTGTTTACACCCACACCACAAGATAATTGGTGGAACTGATAAAAACAACAAAAAACGCAGTCTTGTCAACCTCCAAAACACGGTAGTTACACAACAGGAAGTTGAAAGTCGAGGACTCTCATCAATATTTAAAACCAGGATGTAAAGGACTGGACACCACTGGCACTTGTCACGAGTCCTTTGAACTGAAATGAGCTAAAGTGAACTCCTCTGACAGAACCCCCTAATAAGCTGATCAGACGGATCCTCAAAACCAGCAATTCACCCAATGCATGGAAAGAAGCGACGGTCACACCCATATTTAAAGTACGCGACAGACACTCTCCTGCAAGCTATCGGCTAATCAGCCTTACTGCCATTCCGTGCAAGATAATGGGGTGCCTATTGAAGCATGCCATTCTCAATCACTTCTTATCAAGACGTTTATTCTCCACCCAGCATAGCTTCCTTTCTAACCGTCCATGTGTGGCAAACATGCTTATTTTCAACGATAGTCTGAAGCGGGTCAAAGAAAATGGTCTGATCTTGAATGCTACCTTCCTTGATTTCAAAAAAGCTTTTGACCGTTCCCCACAGGACCCTATGAAACAAAAAACTGAAGGCCTATGGTATTGGAGGAGAGGAGGTCCGCCGGAGTGCTTCTATTCTCGGTAACAGAACATTTGAAGCTAGAACCGAATCAGACCTTTCTTTTCCCCCCTCTTTTATTTCTGCGCGTGTTCCCCAAGGGTATGTGCTAGATCCCCTGTTATTTCAGATTTAGGTCAACGACCTTCCGGAAAATATTTCCGGCAACGCCCTCCTGTACGCCGGCCGCCTGAAAGTCTAGAGTGTCACCGATCCAAATGCAATTATAGATTGATCTTTACATGGAGGTGCACTGATCTGATGACTGGAGTCTCACATCAAATGAGAGTAAGTTTGCTTACGTGTCGCACGGTGTAGATTCTGGCGATAGCTTCATGATTCGTACTGCGTTCGGCACATTAGGTATCACGGAAATCCACCTCACTAAAGACCTGGGAATATGGCTGTAGTCTAACTTATCTTTCGCATACCACCATGAGACGGCATCAAAAAAGATTTGACGCTCTTAGGATGATCACGTGTAATTTAACCCGCATAGACGTGGGAGCGTTTCAAACGATCTGTGAGACGTTTGTGAGTTCGCCCCTTGAGGTTGCTAATCAGGTCGTGCATACCAACTTGGAGAAAGACACACCAGCTGTTGAGCGTGTTCAGCGTGCAGCTACCTAACTAGTCGCGGGCCTAAGAAATGTCTTTACTTGAAATTATTGATTCGTATCCGCTTCAGTTTCGACGAATCTGCAGTGATTCACTTCTCACACACTTTTTTATAGTAAATTTCGCTGAACAGCTTTTTGTCGCTGTAAATGATGAAGACCGATGAGGACATAACAGGAAGTCTCTTAAACCCCGTTCTCAAGTATTACTTAGACAACAGTTCCTTTCTTATAGGGTTACTAACCTTTTGAACGGCCTCCTACCTGACGCCCTTGGCAGCGCTTTCAGAGATATCTACAAAGCATTGGCTGATTTTCGTTTACCTAAAAACTTATTATGCAAGTAGTTTTATTCTGCTCCGAGCATGTACCGTAACCCCCAAGGGCGGAGTTACATCCTGTTTTCAATTATTGTCTTTCAGACCAACAGACACCGGCAGGACACTGGGCAGGAGAAGCAGACTGGTTCCGGATACCTCAACCGCCCGCTTCTAACTCGTGTATCAAACACTGAATCGCTTAATTCCTACAACTGAAGTTGAGCGCAAACTCTAGACACACGCTTGCATTCTAATTGGCCGAATTCTCCGCAAGTATCTTGACCCACTGTGGTGCTATAGCATTCGGCGTTCATTGTCCTTTTATCGGTATCCTTCGCTGGAAGACAGTGATCACCGACTTTTCAAGTCTCTTCAGGGAATAATCAGGGTGGTACGTGTCGCCCCCTGAACTACAGGTGATATCGTGGCACGAAGTTTGGATACTGTAAGTTGGACGTTCTGTCTACGTCTGCCCGCCGATATTTGATTGTTTCCTTACCGCAAAGATGGCAAGAATTACGAATTAGTTGATTTCCATCCCCTGAATCGCCCGAGGCCTATATATAAACTAGCACACCCACCAGTGATGATGGATGGTTCTAACTCTGGATCTTGTGCAAAGTTTGTTAACGCGCGGGACTTTGGTCTGCGACGCATGTTTCCACACCTCGTGTCTAGCCATGTCTGATGTGGTTTGCAAAATGCTGACTGCAGCACAGCTTGATTGCATCCGCTAGACAGGCTCTTAGTTCTGTAGCCAGCACCCCAACCTGTGTAATGGACGTAACATCCACTGATTGTAGTCAGTGAGGTATGTAAAGCAAGTGTTACGGCCACAGAATCATGGGCGTCGGTTGCTTCTAGAACAAATTCAAAAAGGATTGCATTGACCTAGAGATAACCCCGGTCTGCCTATTGTGTGATGTGTAAAGTTGCTCCCAAAATCCTAGTTCACATTGTACACAGGATCGTAGGGATCTCTTCCTACCGCCCGCTTACTGCATGCGATCGCGCCTGTTTGTTTGCATGTTTGTTGGCTTATGTGCGCGAATGGTGCCATACACACTTCCGGCTTGCTCGCGAGCTCGACGATCGGATCCTCAACTCTCCTAGCTACCCCTGCGTATAGATGCCGTTTAGTGTTGATTGAGACCTACTGTAATCATCGTATAATATCCATTTGGTCTCCCTCAGTTATTCGCATTCCTATTCCGCGTCTGGTATTCGATCGGTGTGCCTTGGAAACCGTTATTTTGGTGCACGTACACATTGAGACTGGCGAGCCCGAATATTTTGTTTTCCGCAGGCACGTTCTTGAGAGCTCTGATGGGTTATTTGCACTTAAATAAACATAAATCCGTGCGTCCCAAACTCTATCAGGAGGTTAGCGAGGGAACTGGATTCGACACATTCTGACGAACCTTGGTCAACGATGGTCGTGTTTTTGTCATTTAATTTAACTGAAGACGTTCTAGGCTGTTGGACGAGTATGGGGCCCCGATGTACCTTAATGTACCACAGACTGAACGCCAGAGGCGGAAGCTCTTCGGGAAAGAAACTGGGATCATTGACCAACCTTCAAATTTTATCACCAGAGGTGTCCGCCATCCTTTTAGCGACGACCTGGTACATGACGTGAGCCAGTGACGATTCCTTTCAATTGCACGTGAACTTACCAACGTTCAAGTGCAACGTATTCACCGAATTCTGCAAAGCCGGATTCGGGCGAATCTCGACCACAACTCTTCAAAATTGCTGTCACCTCGTAAGAAATAACATCACAGATTGATGTCGCCTTATCACTGACTGGATTTCTTTTCGCCTTGATCGTTCCACAGAGGAACAGGATTTATTAAAAGTCAATCACCGCATGTGTACCACTTGCCTTGGGGTGTCTATTGAGAATGACTTCAAAAAACTTACTACAGCTGGCTCTTGTGGAGTCGGTTACCTCCGCCAACGTTGCGTTTTGAACGAATTACCGCATTCACAATCTCGGTAACGTTTGTTACTAACTATGTGGAGTGCATGCGCAAAAATGCGCTTCTTTTGGTAAATAAATTACCAGAGCTTGTTTTTCCGCAAAGCCCCGGATTGTTTCTACAACGGAGTCGTGGCTCAGCACATCCTACCTGGATTCTGGACTCGTCTTAAAGGATATGGTTGTTTTCTGCGCGTATAAAACTGAAGATAGGCGACGGCTGTCAGCCCTCTGTATCCGCATCTTTCTTAAGGCCTTCCTTTATAACAACCCAGTACTTGCTGCGATTCGAGTAGCCCTTTGGTGGTCAATTAGTCCAAGTGGTTCCGATCGTTGGCTGGTAAGGGTGTTCTATTGTTCCCCATCTTTGGATGCTGTACCTCTGTTCCACACTTCAGCTCATTGCTGCGAGCCTTGGTCAGGTTCTGTCTCTGCTGGACCTAATCACTAGCAGGAGCCACCTGGTATACAGTGATCATCAAACCACCGTCTCGACACAGCGACCATTTCCTACTTGTCTTTGATCTTACCTGTTTCTAGTTAAAATGGCCAGCAGAAAATCCATAGTTCAAAATTTTAATCAGACTGATTTAATTGACCCAAGAAACTATCTAGGATTACTTCTTCAGTGATTCTGTGGACCTGGGCAGTCATACACTACCAAGTGTAATTCAGAAAGTGGGCAGCTCATTCGTGCCTCACAAACTGTGCGCTTTCCCTTATCGCACACCTCTTCCGCGCGGAATACGTCCCTAAGCATAAGCTTACCGAAAACCTGGAGGATGCAGATCATGCGTTGTACCTTGTCGTTTTGATTTTACTTTTGATAGGCAACGACCCCACCAACAGCAAGACTTGCTGTTGAGAAACTGGCTTCACCATTAGTAAGGCATAAGCACCGAACCACCTTAGAGAACTGCCTTAGTAGTTCTCACTCCAACGTCCCTAATAGCTGCTGGACCCAAATCTCATAGGCCATTGGATAAGTAGGTACTGTAGCATGTGGCACGAGGGTACATGGGTTGGAGAAACATTGGATCTCGGAGAAATCCCTGGAGTTGTTAGAAACCGGACGGAACATTCCTCCTGACAGTTTACGTAACAAGTCCAGAAGAGATATCCGTAGTAAACTGGGATGTATTTTAAAGGCTTATTGTGGGGCTTGGTTAGTGGGAGAAGTTAAGGAGATAGAGTCCACTTTTGAATCAGGCAACACCGGCAAACTCTAAGCTGATCCGTGCCACTGGACCCAAGTGACTGTCTGCCAATAAAGCCATCAGTGCGACAGATGGTACACTCATCTGTAATAAGTGCAGAAGATTAGAGCGGTGGGCGAAAAACTTTGAGGGTCAATTTAGCTGCCCTTTTGCTTCTACTGTGTTGCTACCACAAAATTCTAATGTAGCATCTGGTTGGTATAGTTGGAACCACTCACTGGGACTGAGATTCGCAATTGTAGTTCGGCTCTCAAATGCAATAGGCCTGTTGGTCCATATGATCTCGTGCCGGCATTTTTCGAAGGTGGTGAGGCATCAGTAGAGGCCTTGACTCAGTTGTTTCAATTTATGTGGATGACGGAAACCATCCTTCCGCGCTGGGTTCACTCGATAATAGTTCCCGTATTCAACCAGTCATTTCTGGGGTTTCGGCATCCATTATGCTTCGTCCACTCACTGCAGTTCGGGAGCTTATCATTAGAGAAGGACAAGCAGGGTTTGGCCCGGGGCGGGGATGTATAGATCTCATTTTTACTCTCCTTCAAATTCTGGAGCAGTGTCATGTGTACCGCCGGCCAACGATCTCCGTATTTCTCGGCTATAAAGGTGCGTTCGATTCAATGGATCGATGTACACTTTTGAGGTCGCTTGAAAGTAGGGGTGTACTGACCAACTAGGTGAACATACTGGCGACGCTTTACTCCCGTATTTCAGCTCAGGTTAGAGTTTACGGTGAGCTATCTGAAATCAAGCCTGTCCCCGTTCGCCGTTTATGTTCAACTTCGTCAGGCGAAATAATGGAGGATTGTCTGTGGCACTCTCAAGATGCCGGCGTGGACCTCCTACCTGGTGAAAGATTGGCTGATTTTGACTACGTTGACGACAAGGTGTTGCTGTTTGACAACTTTCAAGCAGCATACACGATGCTGGTCTCTATTTCGCCTTCCGCGAAGCACTTCGGAATGAGCTTTGCAGTTTCATAATGCAAAATGGTTCTACAAGGTCGCTGTGATTAGGCAGATTTAATGTAAAATAATGAAGTCATGGAGGTTGTTGACCGGTTTGTGTACCTGGGAAGCTGCATCAACAGCGGCGACGGAGGTGTAAGAAACGAATTGGAAATGCGTATCTCTAGGGCCAGGGCGGTGTTCGCTAATCTGAAGCACCTATGGCGACAGAGGTATCTTTCTGAGTTTTAAGGATCGTGTATATCAGACAACAGTGAGGGCTACATTAATTCACGGCAGCGAAACTAGGCCACTGAGGTTAAAGGACGTGAACCGACTTCAGGTATTTGACCACCAATGTTTGCGCTCAATCACTCATCGGGTGGCACCTGCAATTAAGTAACGAAGTAGTTAGGAAGCGGATGTTTGGCACTGGTGGTCAAACGAGTTTTTTTGTTCAGTCTTTAAATCTGAACGGACTTAGACGGTTAGATCATGCATTAAGGATGTCAGCTAGTAGCCTGCCACACCGAGCGTTCTTTGCTGACGCTGCGGTCAACTGAAGTAGGGTTTGAGGTGGACAGGTGATGACCTGGCGTAGAGAAATGAAATCGTTCACGTAGAGGTTGGCCACTGTGGGTCGGGTTCACCTTCCAGGTCGGAGCCCTTGCAACTCCCAGAGTCGGTGGCTGGAGACTCTAGGTGAAATAGCGGCTAATCTAACTCAGTGGCGTGGATGTTGTCGTTGTTCGGCCGAGTTGTCTGTGAAGTGAGTATACCTCATGATGCGAAGCAGTAGATGCCGTAAGGAAGGTTTCTTACTCTCACTCGCAGCTCGGTTGTTTGTTCGCAAGGTGTGGGCACCTTGATGTTGAATGTTTGAATATAGACGTAGTAGTAGTTAGATCCCCTCTGGTCCTTTTCTTCTCTCTTCCTATGTGGAGTTTTTTCATGGTCGTTTGGCAGTTCAGCATAAATGGAAATCATTAATGTGTCGTTGAATGATGATGATATCTAAGCGTATGCATGGACTGAAGGAGAATGGGTCTTCAGCTCTTTCCTTTCGAATACCTGATGGGGAAACTTTTCCAGACCCTCTAGTCTCGGTCGTACCGCTGAACTGGCACCCTACTTTGCCACGTCAGAACGTTCGGCAACCACGTCTTACGGTTGAGCTTACCGTACAAGAGGAGTACCTTTTACACAAGGTTAATCCATATATTCAACGGGTCCTGACAAAATTCACCTTAGGTTTCTTAAAGAAGCAGCAGCTAGTCTGAACGAACAGCTTTATAAGCTGCTTAAACAGACACTCCGGACTGCCACTCTCCACAGACCTTTGGAACAACTAACTAACTACTAGCTGACATCCTTAATGCATGATCTAACCGTCTAAGTCCGTTCAAATTTAAGGACTGAACAAAAGAACTCGTTTGACCACCAGTGCCAAACATCCGCTTCCTAAATTCTTCGTTACTTACTCAGCAGTGGTTTGAAATATCCTAGAAGTATTGTTGTTGAAAAGGTTAGGGTAATATTCCTAATGACAGTAATGACAGCAATAATTAGTGATACCAGAGGCGAACTGGGTGGAAGGACTAGAATTGGTATGGGTGCAGATACGCCATAGGCTGCGGCACGTAGCCATCTGGGATAGCATCTCTAACTGGCGATTTGAGAGATCACGAAAACCTTGGTCAAACATACGACACCGCAACTCGTACTCCTTTCCTAGCTGATATGTCATTACAAGTATTACATACTGACGGGATAGTGCTACCCAATTATATGAAGCTGTCCACAGTCTCAAGCGGATTACCTGCAACGAAAAAAGGAGGAGTGGAAACTTCTCAGTTTTGAAACAACACTTCGCACTTTAAAAACGCTGTGTTCGGACGCCAAATCTACTGCTCTGCTTTTTATTGTAAAATAAGACGGGCAGCTTGAGTCCGCACGATAATGTTCAAATGTTTGGTCTGCTCCAGGGAGTTGATGCGCATGTTTCAGAAGACATTTTGGTGGTATCTGAAATGCTGTGTTAACATACTGGTCCTACGACATTTCTGGTTTGCACCATCATACTGCGATACGTAATACTGTCAGGTCGCCGGAATGCAGTTAAACAGACATTGGTCTGCTTTTGAAATCATGGATCCCAAATCCTATATGGTTAGAATCTTAGGTTTCCGGAGCCCCCCGCGTTCATTGAGTTGACGATTCCACATGCTCTTTGATTGAGCTGGTAGTATTAGGTTACTTATGATACAATGCGTGAATCTTTTTATAACTTCTGGCTCTATACTGTGACACCACAAAGAATTGGGTCTTCTTGGAAACGATCGACCTATCTGCGTTACTCGTTTCGGAGTTAACTGTAGGGTCCCACTTTTTGAAGGCTCACTGAATATAGTAATGTTATTTTACTTCTCTCAGTTTCGTGCAGTGGAACGCCCACGCGGTAATTCTGCGTGAACTACATGCACTTAGTACTCAGACCTAAAGACCTCATGGAAGCGAGAGGGAAAGGTCTTAAAAATGCGTACTCCGTGTTGGTCCATTTTCTTTGTGTGAGGTTTTCTTCTTGGGCGAACGATTTGGTGGTTGGACTGGTTAGAAACAAGGTTCATTCGTCAGTTTTGAGTAGATTGAAGCCAGGATTGATCGGATGTGTACATTATTGGTTCTACCTCAATCGGTGAAAACCTAAGGTCTGTTTTCAGACAACATTAAGTTGAAAAATTGCCGTGTAATACGTCTTCCGTTGTTCGCACTACAATGCTGTGCAGTTAACAGTTAACGTAATCTATTGTGTAGCTCAACGATTGACTGTTGCTGTTTGCGTCAATGGCACGCTACTTTTTATCTAACCTATGTTCCGTTTTATTTAACGTTATCATCTCTATAGTTCCACGTGACTGCTTAGTTTTTCTTCCTTCTAATTAGCCATATAGAGTAATCTGTATTACTATGATGACTTTGTAGATGTTGGATGAGGCTGGTTTTTCTTATTCTGGATTGGAACATCTTCTGGACAAGCAGGTTGGTCTTACATGGTTGGTAATACATATACACATATCTTTATATCAAACAGAATGTGACAGCGGACGAAATTCTTTCCCATCCTGATGTGATAAAGGAATGTCAAGCAAAAAATCAAAAACTTCTCAACTTGTGAGTTTCCCCCCTTTACAGATACTTCTAGCAGGTCACGTGGTCTTTTTTAAGTCTTACTCAATCATCAACCTTAAAAGCACTTGTACAAACGATTGTTTCCGGTCCGGATTTAACCGTTCCATATGCAGATCAGTATAAGTAGGTTATCTGTTCATTCAGTGTTCGTCCATTAGCCAATCCAAACCTTGCTGTAACAGAAAATGCGATATTGCGTCACAGTTACTAGCCACCTGGAACCCACAAATCAGCGCGGCTATGCTGCAAGATTCAGACCTATTGAATGCTCTTTATACCTGCCTGCTCAACCCCAGTCTTTCACATTTGCTGGCCGCCTTCATATATAGGATTTTTAAGTCACTGACGGATTATGACACGGATGTGGTGAGTTTCCCAATCCCCTTTTCGGCATCAAGATATAGTGATGTTTTTGTCAAATTTCACACATGTTCTGCCTTCTTCCCGGTTTCAGGTTTCCAATTTTTTCTCAACCCGGTCCGATATTTCCCAACTCATCCTCACCAACCTGAGTAGATACGCCGTGTGGAAGTTACTCTGCAGGATTCTGATCAATTTTCATTACACGGATCTCATCGACGTGGGTCCACTTCGTCCAACGTGTTTTGTTCATTATCTCTGCCATTACAGCGCCTTGCCAATTCAGAATTGGTATCGGACTTATTGAACAGATTCACGGTTGATTATTCAGACGAGGTATGTGGCGTGACTTTTTTCCCTCTCGGTGACTTGTGTTAACAGACTCATACGTCAGTCATTCTGCTACTCGCTGAAATGTGTAGCATGGCCAAGACGAAATCTAGCATTGTTTCGGAAGACATACGATGGGACAATCCATTACTGCTGAAGCTAGAATGGTAAATTCAGATACATCTACCGTCTACATACGTTCACCCATATTATTTCATTTTCTCTGTTCAGCATAGAAACGTTGCAAACGATGTTATCCCATATCTTTGACACTTCCACCGAGGCTGATGGGTCCTGTACTCAGCTGACTATTTCGGATTCACTTTTGGTCAATGGACTTGTGTATTTTCGAGTTCTCATTGACAATTTTGCGGTGTAAGTTGCCTCTTTGTCGCACAAGTGCATTGCTTGTACACCGGGTTTTACGTGTCGCTTACTTCACGCACTAGTCCGTGTTTTTTATCCGCCGCTAGCCTTAGGCGTCAGGCAGTCCCGTTGATGAAGCTGGTTGGTCGCAGTTTTTGCTTTCAAACTAGACAGTTTTTTGTTAACAAAGTGATCATCCTCGTTTGGTGATCTCTTTGAGTTTCCATTTAACAAACTTCCCATCAGAAATGTGAAACGTTTTGCACTGTTCACTTGTCCTGAAGCCAACTTGAAACACTGGTATCAAAGGCTGTTTAAGAGGGAAATGTTTGAATGCTATCCAGCTGCGGTGCACTATTGAACAAAGGGTAGAGTGGACCGGTGGTAACACAGTACATGGTTACGTTACTGCCACCAACACTTCTTTCCCTGTGCTATTTCTCACGGTCATTATCCAGTCGGATAATGTCTGTATAGCCCATCGCTCCGGCCTTAAGCATTCGTCTGTCAATGTCCCTAAAGGTAGCAGGTGGGAATTTCGTTTCCGTTGTGTGCGAGTCAGTATAATAATCACTATAAACCACCTCAAAACTACACACTGCCTGTCATTTTTGTGAGTAGCCCTTTACAGTGACCGACAAATTGCTTTGGTGCGTCACACATATAACTGCGCTTCGTATGTGAAAGACAACTAGGTGATAAGTGGCCCTTCGTTGACCGCCGCCCACTCGAAATTCCCGTCGAACACGAAATTCAACGCTACCCTATAACGAAGGAAAAACAGTCGCCTTCAATTTTTCCGACTGATGGACAAAAACGCTTTTGGGTGGAAATTGTTTGTACAAATCAAATCCCATTTGTGCTGCAAAGATGAAATCTTTCATCATTGTATTCATTTTGGTCAAAATAGTTAATCCCTAAGCCGGATTGAAAGCAGTTTTCTTCTGGTGTGCCCCTATCTTGTAGGTGGTTGGTTTATTTTTTATCACTGCGAAGGTTGTCTACTGCGTGAATAAAGTACATCTGAGGCAAGTACTTACAAAAACGATCCTTGTCTGATACCAGACCATGTTAGTGACAACCTCGAGAATCGGGAAGGTAGAAATAATTTTCGATGAGGTCATTTTTGCACCCTATTCATCAAGGATTGATGATGGTTTATGTTGTACCATGTCGGGATACGGTAAGACTAGCTAAAAAGCACGCGTAGAGGGAGATCTGGACAACAAAACCACCGTTCAACATTCTCTTCCGATTTCAGTTGGACGTATTGAAAATTGAGTTTAACGAGAATCAGTGACATTGTGAATATCGTTGACGCGACACTCATGTCGGACACTGTGAACATCTTCAAACAGCATCGAACCGCCTGACAGCTGCTACGGTATTTATTATTAGGATCTGAAGCCGACTGTTCAGGATCCAACGGTAGCCGTACACCATTTAATGCGTACGTTTAAACGAACTCCCTTGGCTCTAAATCGATATCTTTTGGTTCTTGTACGGCAAGAAGAATGGTTCATTCATCATGGGAAATATATTCGACTGGCTATTTCATACTTCTTTCACCCATATAATGAAGTCGACACTAGCAGTCCGAGAGGTTGCTGCTTCACAGTAGCTTTAAAAAGATATGTAGAACAATTTACTAACGTCGTCTATTACACCTGTATTGTATATGGCTCAGAGATTCATATTCTCCCGGCTGTTGATCATCACTTGTGGGCGGATTGCGGGTTTTAAAAAGCCAACACAGCTTTTTATCTTTCTTAAGACTGGCTGTCGTTTCAACGCGAGTTAAGTGAGAATGTGGCTTCCAGGCTTAGATGACCGATGTTGTCAGTGGATCTCTGAGTCAGTAGGCAACCAGACCGAATGTAGGTTTTCTTGCTTGTATTTAGTAGGTGGGGTGGGTTGCTCATTTAGCGCTTTTGTATGCGTCCCGGATTGGAAAATTAGGTGGAGATAGACCAAACCCATTTAGTTGCTTCAACTTTGTACCTCTAACACAACATGCTTGTCCAGAAACGGAATTTTTTTCTGGTGTACACGTTTTGCAGTATCTTCCTCGTACCTTAAACATCATTTTGCAACAGAGGCGCCGGATGTACTCAGCGTCCCCCCCCCCAAATTCTCCCTATTTTCAGTCTATGTTGACATTTGCTCACCTGTGCTGATGTAAAGTTTGTCTGCTTTAATATCTGGAATCTCATTTGTTAGGCTTAAAACAATCACGTCGAATGAGTGTTACTCTCCCATCCTTTAGACGTCGACATAACCACATATCCAGGTTAATTAGTTTGTTAGTAAGAAGCTGAGACGTATGTTGATAACTTAGCAAGAACCATCGCAGAATTACACAAACACCCAATGCGTCTGTGTATCGTGATCCTGTGCGTGCGGACGATCGTTTTGTTAACCTGCGGTGTCGTATCGTTCATCCATCTTGTTACAATGTTGGCGTGACTTTTGAATCAGTGAAGGTTTTTCATAACGTTGCCGTCAGTTGACTGTTCGGTATTGTTATATCCGCTAACATATATGCGCTGACTGTCGCGATTTCCGTTGTCCATATGTTATTTAATATCACCTCCGTGAGTTTCGTATTCCCCAACGTTGTCCCTCACGTGCTCCTTGTACCCCTATAGACCTCCATGTACCTCTTTTCTACCGCACTTGTCAGGTTGGATGCCGGTCTTCAACTGCCTCCGATTCCCAGTTTTTCTCCTTCAAACTGGAGGGCCGTCCGCCCTAACATCACTGATGCTCTATTACCTCATCTGGGTGCACTCAAGTGTAGACTGTTGAAGGACGAAGTAGGTACTTTCGCTTGCGGTCTCCCTATCCTCTGTTTATCCTGTGTTTGTGGCACGTTGTGTTTATCTTTTCTCCTCGCGGAATGTGTTGTCCAATGAAATGTGACGATGCGTGATTGTTAGCGCCTTGTCTATTCCATTTGCTCTCAAATGACGACTAGATAAGAAAATTGGAGTTGGCGGGACTGATGAGTTATTGCTTACCATTTCCAATGAGTGTGGGCAGTATTTCCCGGTCCGAGCTAGTTTACAGCTCCAAAGCGTAAACGGTTGCTCCCAGACTGTGATAACACCGTAAATATTAAGCAGACTGATGAAGTTATAGAAGTCGGCTATGAGAATTGTTCCAATTGACTAATGCTACACGGCTAATCGCTTTATTTCCGATTGCACTGATATCCTTTCATTCCCCTTTGATTTTCCTAGTCCGTCTTACCGAAACCACTTTAGAGCCGTTCAACTCAAAGTCGTTACTACATAAACCCTTTTGGCTTCGCTGCCATGTGAGCCTCGTAAAGATTGTTGTCCGGTTCGGTCTTTCAGCATGCTAAATCACATATGGTGAACATGTGAGACGTGAAACTGGAACAGGAACGGTTTTCTCCAAACCGGCTCGTCTGTCATAGAAATGGTGTCTAAGTGAAAGCCAACAATTATTTGTTAGGTTCTTTGCAGCATCCCTACTGTGTGGATTTCAAGTGTGCCCCTCTAAATTCTGTGGGTATCAAGCTTATCGGGCTCAATGGTAAACGATGTTTGTGTTCAGCTTCACGCATCGGATGGCATCAGTGGACACGTAACATGGAGTTTTGAAAACAGGTTTTCAGTTGCGAAAATGAGGCAAATTCACAATTTTTTAAAAGCGATGCGTCCTAACTTTGAGGAGTCCTACACCGGCGTTCTGTAAGTGCCGGAATCACTCGTCCGTTTGTCCATCTCTGACAAACTTGAACAAAAAGTTAAAAAGCAGATAGCCACCAGGTGCATAAAGCAGAACTGATATATCTGGCATATATATATATATATGTGTGTGTGTTACGCATCCACTTCTCATAAGTTGAGACCGTTCAGCTGTTTATGATTGAGGAAACGTTCGCCATGACCATTCTTTTGACCGCGACCCTGTGATCTAGTGCGTAAGTGTCCAGAACATCGTTCTGTTGTGGTCTAACAACTCGATGCTTACTGATGAGTAAGAGAGGATGCGAAATCTGCAATCAGTTGAGTGGTATTCAGCTTATATAAGCCGAACCCTCTTCAACTTGCAAGTAATCGAAATAACACTCAACAAGCCTGAGTCATGTAATTTCAACTTGAACAGCAGTCCTAGTCTTGGGGTTATCGTTTTGAGCTATCGGGATTGTTATTGTATCTCCCGAGACGATCGGGCAATACGAGCATTACTCAAAGGAATGTGGCTGAGCGTTCGCATATGATGGTTCAGTTGTATCTCATGTGAAGACAGTGAATCAGTGATCAACACAGTTGCCTCATGAAAACGTGGCCGGAGTTCCACTCTCGATCGTGGCAAGGATGTGCACTGCTAACGAGCCTTAACCAGGGCGAACTTCCAGTATAATACTTCTTTTCGAAAGAGGCTGATCGGAAATTTAATGAGACTTACAACTGCGGTCACTTTTGAATGACCTTCAGTAAGACAGACCGGTCGGGGATTCTGTGCCCTAACGCGAGAGGTGGTATGCTGGAGAGGAGGACGTCCGGACGTAATTCGAACCCGGGTAGAAATCCAAACCTTGTCCATGTAATTGATAGTCGGTCATTGCTGTCAACGAACGTCAATAAATATGTGTGGCATTCTCGGGCTGTATGTTTAGGTTGTTTACACCTTTTTACATGATCATTTTTGCGGTTTCTGGATCAGAGGGTTACTCCGCCGGTTGGTTAATGCACCCTGTTTTGTCTTTCTTGGGACATGGGAATCTATTGATGAATGTATTCAACTTAGACGGAGTTCCTGCTGAGTATTACATATCTGCTCACCGATTAGTCGTTTGACTGTTTTACATTTCAGTCTAACCCTGGTGACACGTGGCATTCAGGTAAACTGACTTTCATACCGGAGAAATCTGTATCTGTCTTTCCACCATACGGTGCCCCTCCAGAACGTATCACTCTGGCTTTGGGAGCACTTTTCTGAGGTGAAAAATTCTTTGTATGAGGTACCTTCCATACAGAAGTAAACGACTGATAATTACACGAGAAACTTTGGAGCTTGAAATCAGCCCATCACCACGAGGAGGCAACGGTACAGCAGTCATTTGGAAACGAATCTGGCTTGGTCACGCAGATCTTTCTGTGAATCACTAAAGTGCAGCAGTTTCCTTCCGTGGACCGCATCATGCCAATACCCACGAAATTACCGCTGAGATATGTTGACGACGCTCTTCAGGCATGATTTCTTACAAATGTGATTTCATTTTTGGCATATGAGCACACGTACTTGTTGACTCGAGTGACGCAGTTGTAAAATGAACTGCTCGTCCATTCACTGCAAACCAAAAAGACGCAAACTTTACTTGACTACTTTGTCGAACAGCATTTCAGCACGCGTGGTGCATAGCGTCGAATGTTGGATGACGTAATCTGGACCAGTTTACTCTTCTTTCCGTCTATTCGATTGACATGCAGACTTGTTAGTCTTCATCGTTGTATGGTGTCCGTGTCCTGACCCTTTCTGCTACCTTGGCGTGGTGGTCAGGCTTGCGTGCTGTTTAGATCCTGAGGGCTGTGCTGACTGTGACTTCGGTCCTTGCGGGTTCAACCTTGTCAGATTGGCCGATGGGGAGCAGCCAGACGAAAAGCAGTTGCGCGGGTGTCTGTGGATTTATATCCATTGCTTTCTTCGGGTTTGTTGGTGCATTGTATGATGAATGGTCTGCCTGGCTTTTCATAGTTGAGCGTGAAGTTTGCTTTTCATCTCCATCTTCTCTAGGTTGCACTAAGCTGCAATCCTATACTGCAACGCTTCTTGTATTACACTACAAAAATCTTTCTTCCTAGTTTAGATCTCGTCATTGCAGCCTCTCTCTGTTTAGTTTCCGAGAGATAGGGGTTTCCGTTTCCTTATTAGCCAATCAACTGGCTAACCAGCATTGGCCGGCTGGACAGAAAGGCCCCACTGGCACACCTCCCAGTCTTATTCCTTCGGGTTTACACTGGATATGTGGTGTGTTGGTGGAACTGCAATTGGTGCAGCGCAAGCCAGTTGCAGTGATATATAAGCGCAGGCGTCCTTTGGCTTCGGTCACTGTGACAGGCTAATCCGCATCGGATGCCGCCATCCATGGTGTCCGTGTACTCGTCTCAATGATTTTCAATCTAGGGTCACTCGGCAATGTGTCTTTCGGGGAGTCTGCAGCACCCTGATTTACAGGGAACAGTCTTGGCGAGACCATAGTTCCAATCAGTGGTGTATAGATACTTTGATGATTCTGTCCTATCCACATTGCCGCATTCACCACTTGAATTTCACTCTCTAAAATGCTCTCTCCTTCCCTAGGAAGAACACCTTCATCGAAGAGAGGCTTGTCTCCCGGATGGTGTTTCTTGTTGGGAAGGAGTGCTGCACCAGTAATCTCTGTAATTTTCATGCGGAGGCGCGTTTTGCTTGGCTTTATGCTTCCCATGTTGTTATCATCTTCCGCGAGTACTTTTTAAACCGCTGCCTTTCTGTATTGGTTCTCAACAACTTTTGTAGCGCACATCGACGACTTCTTGCGGCCCGTTCACAACCGTCCGACTGTATATCGTCCGATTTATGGCCTATCTGTTTGACACACAGTCCGACGAGTTGCTTCGAGAGCTGCTTCGGTTGGACATGCTCAACGTAATCATGGTAAGCATCTCATTCATGCTTTTGTGGTTCTTTTGATGTACACCTCAATTCTCACGAGTGTGTTTCTCTTTGGTTCAATTTCACATGTCTAGGTCGTTGTATCTCATTCGAGCGTGGGTTTGAAATGGTTCATTGTCAACCGCTTTGCCGAAAGAGAACTCGCATATTCGAGCCTGAGCTGGTTTACCTGTTTTTATACATGCTATTTTATACCGTCAGGTTCAGCGGTAGCCCGAACTGTAATATGCACAGGTGTTGCTCGGAGGTGAAAGTGTGCGTTTCTAGGTGTGTGTATAGGTAACTTGTCCTCCACTCTTGCTCCAGGCTTCCGACCACTGCTGGGACCTATGTGCCTAAGGCTCTAATCTCTCGCACCTACTGGCGCTGCCGAATTTCGTTAAACCGGTTTTTGGTAGAGTAGTTGGACGGTTTCTGTATGGGGTTGTTATCCGGTTTCTGTCTTAATTCTGCTACGACTTACTACAACTTCCGCTCTCATTATCTACCCTATGAATGTGCGAATTAAGTTCTCATCAATTGCTCGATAATAAGAGACTTCCAGTCACCTGGTGATATCTTAATTTGTCTCACTTGACCTAATTGTCTCAACCCGTAACTTGAACTGTCACTTATCAGATTGACAAATTACGTTTCCGGACAGTTTACACAGTATTCGGATCTCATACAACTGTTTCAGCCCACTACTAGAGGAACTAGTCCATCGGTGTACAATGAAATGAAAGTAGTCTAACAGAGGCAAGAACCTGGCAACCCTGATGCAGCTAACCGCTCCGGATACCGCAAAACAGTAAACAAAACGTTAACGATTAACCAACCAGTTGCAAGGAACTGATGTTATTAGGGCATTTAAAAACAAGATATTATCAACACAGCCACATCGTACTTTGTTGCACATGCTGTTCTCTTCATAACATATTTGCGTGTCCCCGGAACAATGACGTAAGCTGGTTATTTTCAGGGTTTGCTCTGACGGTTGTGCTAATTAGTCGAATCAGTCGGTTTGTGCGCCATTTCCTCAAGACAGTCGTGTTATCTTATAGTGTTTGAATTTTAATCTCTAACAACTCATCACTCTGAACATCCAGAATATTCGAAACTGAACAGCTCCTTCGGAGCGTGCCTGTTCACAGCACGCTTTCATAGCGTGTTAGGATCCTTCATCTTACTGGAACTGAGCAAATTCTTCACCAACGCCTTTTGGTAAGCGTTCTTTACATCCCCATCGCTGGAATACCAGTTAAGCACCTCGCATTTACGTGCGTAATTCCTGTGGGCAAATGACAAAACAGAGTGGCGCCACCTGTAACTAACTGCTATATGATCCAGCTGTGTCCACGGCTGAGAAGCACACGGAGGTCTCCAAGTAACACAGTGCTTCTTCCTGTGTTGGAATGCAGTGCTCGAAATATATAGACCGTGGGATGCGCACAGCTGTAGTAGTCTTTCGCCATTGTCAGT
>QNGE01001776.1:62123-95142 GCA_008508345.1 Paragonimus westermani | reverse complement strand
ATAAAAATAGTTCTGCTGTATGCCCATAGGATCGTGCCTCACTGCCTAAGCACTCCTACGCGGTCAGCAGTGCGACATACAATCCTACGAGTGTAACTGCTTTTCGTCTGACTTCTCCCCTTTGGCCTGTCTGACAAGGTTGCACCTGGAAGGACCGGAGTCCTAGTCAGCATAGCCCGCCGGATCAAAACACAAGCCCGACCACCACGTCAAGGTAGCAGTATAGGTCGGGTGTGTGGCGGTTGGCGGGTGTGCATATGAATGTCGGTTTGTATCTGCGTCACGTGTTTCCTCTCCATTTTGGGATGTGTTCCGGCGTCCGAAACTTCAGCTGCCGTTCCGTCAGGCCAGTGCAGTCGACCTGGCAACTACATGGAAAACATATTTGGGACACCAACCTGAGTAGTCAGATAACTTTATCATCAAAATTATCATAACAAAATGATGGTAACTTCAATCTTCCACTGTTTATGCTACCTGGACTGTTTCTTCGTTGTAAGTAAGCACTGATTGGTTCTCTATTCCGCTCGATATCCTCTGACCTTCTCTTTTGCAACCTTCCTGTTGTTGACCCACTAAGACCTAACCATTCTTCCGACCTGTTCTCCGTTTCTGAACCGTGCGACGCATTCAGATACGCATAAGCAATTTCAGCTTTCACTGTTGTGTAATTTTCCCGTGAATCATACGCAGACGTCACTAAGGTCGGAATATTGCTATCATTCCGGATGACGCATTGTATCGTTCTACTCGGCACAATCATGTGATCAGAAACCTAACAAGACTACTACAAACGTTGCTCCAGGCCGTTTTTGAGGAGCTACCAACACCAACACAAACTTGTTTTATCACACTTGTTGTGATCTCGATCTGGGACAACAAAGCTGTTATTTGATGCCAATGCAGTTCGTTGTCATTAAAGCGAAGCATTTTGTGTTGACCCTACCAGAAAGTGCAGGGTCATCTCTCATACTTTAGCCATCGAGTTAACCCTACCTATCGAGTTGTCGAGTGGATGTACCTGTGATTATTACATATCGCGGAACCATACGTAATTCTGTTGGAGAAAGTCTGTTCTAAAAAAAGCTTCGTTTTCAAAATTTATTGGAATAATAGTTTGCAATTTTGAATCTGATCTTTCTTCGTCAACGTGCAGTGACTCAATTTCAGCGCACCTTTTTCCTTTGTCTTCTGATCAACCCACTTCAATGTTACTGTACCAACCAAGCTGGGATCATTCGAGGCCGCAAACACTGGTCTGCTATGTTCGAGGGTAAATCCATTCTTGATTGAAGTTCAAGGTTTCCTGTGTTCTTCTGATCTGTCTACGATCCCTGTGTCCCATATTCGTGCGTTAGACACTTCTAGCTTTTGTTGACTGCGTAGATCATAACAAGCTTCTTTTGTAAAAACATTTTTACTAGGACAGTCGGTGATTTTTGCTTCATTTTTATTCGGAGTTCCCTTTAAACCGATTATATTTATACACAAGATACATGGCTCTAGTTGTCTTCATTCCTACGGGTGTCTCATAGTTGGTATGCCTCAACCACGCCAGCGCATAGATGCTTCTGAAAAGCGGTCCGATTTCGGTAACTTTTTGAAATGTCTGCGTGTTCCCCCCGAACGTTTTTGTGCGACGACTCTGGAGGTGGATTATGTTCACTAAATCATTACCCGTTTGACTCAGCTTTTGACATGTAACAGTAATTTTTCTTTCAAAAATTTCCTTTTGGTTCCCTTTACCGGCCTTCGTCCTTTATGTAAGTACGATTGATGCAGTTTATTCTTGAAAATTAATACGGTCAAGGATGTTTTTAGATAACCCACTGCAAGGTTTTTGTTAGCATGTGACAGGCTGGATAATCTAACCATTGTCAAACGATTCTAAATAGGAATGTATGTTCTATCTTATAAAAATGTTTAAACCATTAGCAAAATATCCGTAACCACAGTCTCAGAAGCGGGAGAGTTTGTTGTTTCGCATGCTACTTGAGCACGCAGCATTTCCGCTGAAGTACGCGTTTATCATTTGTTTGTATTGCGTTTGTTTTGGCCGACAAATTCATATAGCCCTGAGCGCACTGTGTACTGATTCGTTCATTGTGCAGAGAGCCATTCCTTGTGAGCTAACTAGCGTCTTTCAAACCATCAGTGTACAACCTGGTGAATGATTGAAACACACCAGCTAATCAATTCTGTTTTTGATCAACAGGTATTTTTTGTCAAACGTTTACTCACGTCCTTTGCACTGTTCAAGATGGTTATATCTACTTTCCCTTGTTCTTCCTATTTCTTTCAAATTGGAATTTAGTTTCCGAATCAACTTTAGCAGATCATTCAGAAACGCGCTCGTTAAACTCTCCTCCAACTGTTTTCTGGATGTTCCTCCACAGAGTAAGTCTTTTTTCTCATCGGACTTCTGTCTATATTGTTATGCCTTAACATTTTATTCTATAAAATGTTTATCAACTGTTGCTGTGTTTACCGTAATTTCCGCTTGCATAATGAGGTTGTGATTATTGGCCACTTAATGCGTTTCAGAGTTTACACCGGCAGCTTCGGGAGTAATTCAAACGAACCATATATTGTCCTTATAATTCAGGAAGTTTTCATCGGTTTGGTGAAAAATACAACTGAAACTTGAAAAATCCCTCTATAATGCGACCATGCGGACAGTGTCATTCTACGGTTTCGTGGCCGCTCTGAAGACATCAACTGCCCTTAAACGTTCTTTCATCAATACCTATCTTCAGTATCACGCATCGGGTGGCAGTGACGCGTAAGCAGGGACGAGGTTAGATGTTTGGTGTTTGGTTGTGAAGGTCGAGCTAATTAGTTCACTCAATTTTCAAGATTGCATAACCCACGCAATTAGGCTGTGTACCAAAGATGTCAACTGATCGTCTGCCGCATCATGCACTTCGCTGATGGCATAGCCCATTTGTCTATAATACGAGATAGACACAATCTGACGAATATATGTTGTATTTAGATCCCAATCCGGTGTCCTCGTGGCTCATAAAGTTTGTGAGTGATGGAGTTCATCAGCCTGTGTTTGCGTCATTTGGCTAGCTCATTTATGAGCCAATCTTAAACAACGAAAACATAGCAACAAAGAATTCAAAAAAGCAGATCGTGTCTTCCTTTGCTCGCGACTCGGTTGTCTCATCCTCTGTGAATGTGTTTTAGAAATTCACGCGCTAATCAAAAAATGCATGATAGACGAAATTAAGACTAATGTTTTGTTGCTTAGGTGCCTTCCTCAAAGTCGAAGGGCTGTCTCCCATAAAATAACATTTTGTGCAACCCTGCTGTGCGGCTGCGAAGTGTCTGCAGACAGCTAAGGAGCGTAAATATGCTCAGGGGGTTGGACATCGATACTTACGTTCAGTCGTGCGAATCGGTCGGCATTAGCGAACAAACAGTGAAGAGTTCATTAAATTCCATTTTATGATAGAAATAAAGACCATCCATCCACTTTCTGAAAATGGGATGCTGGATTGTCAGCTTATGGACGCGGTGTATGAGGTGATCACCGGTCGATCTAAGAGCTGAAACGGAAGGTAGTCTCCTCTGATTCAGGAATTGTAGGTTGTATTCATCTCTCGATTCAAAGGATTTATTCTGTGTCCGGAAACGTTGGTGATGGTGGTGGGCTCAATGGTGTAACTGTTGTCAGTGTGTGACCGTGCCATTTATAGAGTGAAGATACGTAGCGAAATAGTGCGTTGAGAGCTGCATGTGTTGCAATTACCATCTTGCTCTTATGTGCGTCTAGGTTGTTTCTTCCAAAGTTGTCGGCATCTTGGTACTAACTGTTCGCGATGCGATGTAAAGGTTTCCTGGGTGAACTCTCCTCTTCCCCACTTCCTTTTGACAAAATCTTCATTTTCCCCCATCGTTTGACGATTGACCATCAGCTCATCCACTGTGTTACTATTAATGCTGGTGGTATTGATGTCGAACGATGCAACTCCAGTATTGTTTGCCTGTCTGTTGCCTGTGCACAGTGACAACACGTGGGCTGTGAGAAAATTCAGCAATACGCGCCGTCGGGTTAATAACTTTCCTTTGTCTGAAATACCCTCGCTCAATCAACTTAGATGGCTCGAATCTGTCGTGTGTATGTTCGTTGAGTTGTCTTTTCTATAGTGTTTTACGGGTGTTCTTTAGGTGCGGCTTGAAGCGCATTGTTATGGGATGAAGGTGGGACCATGTTTAGCCTCTTTCAGATGCTGAGTAGCACAAGCTGGAAACGGTGCATGATACGGTCTCATGTGAAACTGGCGGTTAAGATTTTTGTCAACTCTGTTACGTTGACCGTTTTGGAAGTATAGCTGTGCACTCTTTCTTTCTGGGGAAAAGGTGAAAAAATATACAAGTTTACAGAAATCACGTGCAATCTAAAACCGGTTGTCCAGTTCTTAGACTGCCGCCACCGGTTAATTAAAAATCCAGAACTGTTCATTGTTTGTTAGATCAAAGAGATGAGTTTGGAAGCATTGTTGGAGGCAACCATTATTGCAGCCTCTCTTGGAACTGGTATTCAAACTCTAACTGTTCATCTTTTGTTCGATTGCTTTGAGAATCACGGCTAGTACACCGTTCAAGCCTCATTGCTACTAACCATTGACCCCGGTATTCTGTAGGGTGTAATCATCTCCTGACTCTCACTTTATATAAAATCCCTGTCAGCTGGCAACCGCACTTACACAGTCAAATACGCATTGGATACGGTGTTACGCATCGAACACCCAACTCAATTTTTTCGCATGCCTTGCTGAACAGTTTACCCAGGTTGCACAGTTGCCCAAAGTCCCGTAGACTGTCTCTTAACACATCCAAATATGCCACCAGCTTGCTTCCGCTTATCAAAGAAAAGCAGTGTGAAGGATTTTCTAGTACATGCCTGTCCCTTCTTGTGTATAATGGACTCTTACTTTAAAGTCCTTCTCTTAAATATCTGTGGATTATTTTGGGCGACAATATGACGATCATTTCGTGTTATTGATGTTTGGCGTTTAAATTCCCTCTTCATCGTCGTATGTCTACTCCCTACTGTGTTTTGTATCAACTTTGTATATTTTTTGTCAACGAGATTATACGTTTTGCTAGATCTTCAAAATATCTGTATCACTTCGATGATGTCCCCCCAAAAAATAAATTCTTTGATTTTGTTGTTTCTCATCATTTTGCGATGTTCGGAAGTTTAGCAGAAAAAGGCATATATGAAACAACTTACACACATACACTCACATTCAGACCTCCTCAAGTGTTTCATTTAATCTCCCACTTGCTCCCGTTAGAGATTTACTTTCATGCACTCAGTCTTACTCGTCAGCCGTTATTCCATATCATAGCTCGACTTTCACACAAACACACTAACATTATTCACTGTAAACTTTATCCTACTTGTTTTTTCTTTTGCAAGTTCTATTGGCTGTGATCATTTCGTAGTTTTGAATCAAAATCCCGCCTATGCTCACGTTTGTGCACAATGGAAATCGCATGTTTTACTGTCAAGGGCTCGTGTTTTCGTTGAACAGCATTCTCACAGTTTACTGGTCTGCCGTTCAAAATTTCCCCCTTGTTATTCCCGCAACAAATTTCGTATATCACGCCCAAGAATGGACAGTCAGTTTTTAGACTGATCCCAATCGACTTCTGCAGACCGCGGGTTATCTTTTTCATCTGCTTACTGCCAATTTTCCGTTTCATCCACTGTTTCGACGATTGTTGAGCTTTCACAACGGAGGGTAACTGTTACGCTTCTCGTTGTCCACGTTTTTCCCGAGTACTTGTGGTAATCTAGCTACCACTGACCTCAGTATGTTTTTACGCTCTTCTTCTATTCCAAAGCTTTTGGTTGCTGGCAACCTACTCGGGCGAATTCCGCAGATTTGGATGAACAGCCAAAGTAATCTGTGAGTTCCTCTGCTTTGTTCTCAATGTTCTGCCTCGCATTTATTCATATGCTCACTCAGAATCCACGCAACAGCCGATGGGTTTTTAACTACCCGTTTGGCTTCACTGATGTTTTCGACTTCTTTTCTAAGATATACTTTCTGTGTCCATACCGGCATCGTGTTTGACTATCTGATTCAGTGGATTGCCGACAGTGTGTTCAAGTGATCCACTCCCCTGTCTCCGAATGTTCACAACTTTTAATCCTGTCACCTACATTACTGCATTCAACGACCTTGGAAGCATACACATCGTTGAGACGAAATGTACACAACAGGTCTTGATTCTGTGCCTTATGGTAATTCGTGTGTCGTACACTTCACTACTTTATCGAAAACCCACAACAGTGAGGGTCTGAACAAATCTCCCTTCACTAGAAAACCTACCCTTTTATAAAGAAACAACCGTGTTTGCACTGACGGCGGTTGTTGGGTGACAAACTTGTTGCGTTTTGATCGATCCGCTCAACCGATTCGGTTGTTTAAATCTGACACACGTCCACAGAAATCGATCCATACACCGATCTTACATGCATCTTACATCTTAAAGGTATCTCACAAAACCTTGCAAGCAAACTAGATTTAGAAGTTGATCACCATCTTGATTGACTGGCATCGGTAAACCACAATACCGCTCGCAACTGCTTGTGCGTGAGCTCTGGTTGGTTGTACCTTTTCTAATCAGGAAACCAGTCCAGTCCAATCTCATTGTTTAGTGCAGGTTAAACTCAGGATGCCAGCTGCCACGGTTAAGTGAGGTAGACAATAGAATATGTAGTGAGCGACTGAGTGTAAGCTATTTCGAGATGTTCTGCTGTGAAAAAGATGTTTCTGATCCAATTATGATGGTGTGTGTCGCGTGTTGGGCTGCTGAATCAAGAAAACCGAAACAACACTATTCCGGGTGGCACTAAGCAATCGTAATTTCTTGGAAAAACAACACCCTTTTTATGGAGGGACAACAGTATTTATGATTGCTGTTGGACGACAAGCGTTCTGGAGTTTTGATTAGACATTTCGTTGCTGCGTTCCACGGCCTTGCATCGAGCATCCTAGTCGTTTGAATCCAATACGCATCTAGGAAGCGACAGATCGCTGTTTGTGATTGATTGGCGCCGATTGACAACAACACCGTTTGCGGCAGCATGTGCGCGAACTGTGATTTACCGAACCTTTTCCAATCAGGTAATCGCTCCAGCTCAATCTCCGTACGACTTGGATGCTAGTTTCTAGTCGTTACTATTAGATGCGTTTTGTGAAAATTTGAAACAATCTGTCTGTTTATGTCCTTGTTGGTTTACACAGCGATCCGCTTCTTTTGTTGACACTGTTACAGAAAAAAAGCTAGACAGGCATTTTAAGACGAGTTCTTACGTACACTTTTCAATCGAATACGCTTGGAATTAGTGGCACAGGAAAATGGTAACGATCAGCTGTTTGGAACTAGAAAACCAGTGCAGTTTCAAAATTTCTGACTGTAGTAGGGTTTTTACTCGCGCATAATTAATGAAGCTTCACTATTCGTATGCGTAAGGATGATTTGAAACCGGGTGCTTTCATAGTCGCCATTAAGCGTCTTTCGACTAGTAAACTCGACTCGTACAGTTATTGTTGGGGGTGTATTAACTGGTGTATCGTTCAGACACGGCTAGCATCTATGATCTGACTTGGTGGAGACCATTACGCAGAACTCTGCACTACTTGCACGCTTCCTGTTTTTTCCCTCGCTTCACGCCAGCTGCGGAGTGTGGAGGGGATAGAACCACAGGTGGCTCAAAGAACGAAGATTGTGGTGATACGCAAACGTACGTATTGGATGGTTCCTGTTGTCCTACTCCGGACACTGACACTATAAAGCATGCCGTTGCACTAAAGGACACTTGAGCCAGTCGGGTCTGTACTTCTCTGCCCGCGTATCCAGCGTGCAATTAGGTCTGTTTATGTAACGGTCATCGCATCTGTAAGTGGATTGGTAACCAAAGCAATAAGTAGACCTAGTCATAGTCATCGATTTTGTTGGCGACAAGGGGAACCCAATTGTTCGTTCAGTACTCATTAAGTGTAGGACCAAGAGTATTCACTCAACAGATCTTTTCAGTGTGTCAGTCAGTGGTCCCATTGTTTCATCCCTTTTGAATGGCAAATTTAGGCCAGTCTTCTTTCTTACTTAGTCACTGCTTTTTGAAGTTTTTGTTGTTGTGTTGTTTTTTCTAGTAGTTTTTCGATCAGTGATCACCGTTTTCTGCTAACGATTGATGCTGGTTAGCTTGCCACTGTCATTTTTCTAAGTGTTGTCTGTTGTTTTATCCCATGGGCTTTGTCTTTAGCAGTTTGCAATATGTTTTGACATATGGTAATAGCTTGAAACTGATCATCATCATTTGTAGCCAGTAGACATGAGGTACTTACAAACACGACGCTCGTGTGTGGCGCGACTGTTCAGGACAGACGTTGGCAACGAGTATGTTCAAGTTACTTCACCGCTTGACCTTCATGTAGGTAAATCCGCGGAACTCCCTATCACACAATGCTTTCTGAATGTACTTGAGTGTGACACCCATGCATATAGACTGTACTCCTGTTGAGTGATTTCTGAAATGGATGCGAGTGTACGTACACTTCGTTCACTTTTCCACTGTGAGTTCATTTAGTGTACTGCACGGTTTTGATGTGTTGAATGGGGACGCACACTTATCTCACTGGGTTGTCTGCCATTCCAGTTTTTTATGGACGCCATTTCGTTAGCTCGGTGATGTGAACCGGTCACACTAAACCATACAATACGTGATTGCCAACCCTGTTATCCGATCTGAGCATTCTGAAAGATTGGCAACTCACATATACAGAGCTTACTTGTACTGTTTGATTCCTATAGTTTGTTTCAGCACGGCCTATCAGCTATACATTCGCCTATTAGTTAGTCACTGGCTAACTGTGATCAGGCGCAGCTGAGGACGATCGTCACAGATTCCGAATTCTATGGTATAGCCACGCAACTATGTCCATAGACCTAGAACATACGGAATAACAATTACAACGTTATCCGCCTTCTTCCTATGATGTATGCACAATTCTTCAAGATATCCGCATTGAAGTTGAGTGTATTCACCATCAGCAGGCACTCACTTTTCAACATGCTGGATGTGTAACTTCTCAGCACACGTCCGTTTGTTCGTTCCGCCTCTAGCTGCATCAGCAGTTCTCGTTCGCTTGCGAGCCGCAGTCCGCACGATTGAGCTCTTTCCCATAGTTTGTTGTTTGAATAAAGCTTTTGGGGTCATTCTTCGATGCGCTTCCGTCTTCATGCTACCTGAAAAAGTACAACCGGTGCACGAGACTACTTATATCTGTCAAGATTTACTCTCGCGCTTTACAATACGCGCTGTTCACTATCTGATGTGAATTTTGATTTAGTTTCCTTTTGAGACGATCGATATTTAATTTACGGACTCCCATCCACTTTTCCTTCCTAACAGGATGAGCCATCTTACAACGCGATCACTTCACCACGCTGCATTCACAAATTTGCATAAGCTGCTCATCTGTTTGACCTAGATTTAATTTTTTTCACATATGTTCATGTTCCAAAAGTCCTCACGTGACTCCTAACCGTATGACCTATTATCGGACTGTCCAGTGGCATGTTTTGATGGTCATGGTATTTCAGTTTCTTTTTTCGTTGATTTGCACAAGAAGTTCAGTGTCACTGTTTTGCATACCAATGCAGTGTTGTAAGGCTAACAGATTCTGGTACATCATTCGTTTTCAGTTTGCTGCTCAATTGATTGTCTGTTTGTGTACATGTAAACGACATAGTGAACGTGGTCACCTACATTCCAATCGAAGTCAAAGTCTGGCCTCTAGAAAATGATCCGTATAAGTAACTTTTGGTTGCTGTAATCTGACATTCTCCAGATTCATCGGTAATGTCGGAAATCTGCCAGTAAATTGCTTTCATTGTAGATTCGCTTGATCTAAGACATGTATTTTTCTAGGTTGCTTCAACCTTTTATGTTACATACCTAGGCCGCAAGAATTTTTCCCTGTCCTGTTTAAACATGTTTGGCACTTGCGTTGTTGTCGCTCACTCGCTCTCTTACAGGCAGCTATATAGATGGAAATGTTTAATCATCGTTATCATTATTGACACTAATGCTTCTTCTGTTAACACTCATGTGGAGCTGCCAAACAAACATGAGCAAGCTTTGCTTTAGATTGGAAAGTTGGGCAAGGACATGAAGATACCTACTTCTTCCAAACAGTGAATCGAATGTTAAGGCACCATCTGAAAAACCCTTGGTACTTACCCCCTATTTAACAGGCAATCCATCTAGAAAGCAACTACATTTAGGCTAGTGAACCCATCATTTCTTATAACGTAATCTACCACAGAGTATAGCATAAGGTCTTCGGTGTGGAAATCGAATGCGTTTCATATTATGTAGCCGACTGATAACTGTCTTCACTTCCCTACACCAAATGTTGCGCTTTCCTCCCTCACAGTCCTCTCGCCTACTGATTGCGATGGGCTGTCGAGTTACAAAATCAGCCCATTTAATACCACCTTACTGATGAAGACAGCGGTTATCAAGTACCGACAGCTTGATGTATGTTCCATTTTAGCAAGCCGTAGAGCACTGTTTCCTTTCCCATCTATCAATAGATGGATGTCCGATGAGTAGTCGGGGATTCGGTTTATTTGTCAAGCTGACTATCACTTACTCACATTTGATCGCAACGTTGGATATCTGTCGCACCACAAGTGACTGGAAACAGCGAGTGTGGTACATGCTCCCGTTATCCGCATTGACACTTTGTCAGCAATATTAAAACTTGGTGAGATGTGGCACCCCCTAGGTGCAGTTTCCACCGGTCTGCTTGCAACAGAAGATGGTGAAATAAGGCCAGCCGAATCTTGTTACAACACTTCAAAAGCTCATAGTGTATACCATACAGTCTAGTTGTAGGCGCGATTATCCCAGCAATCGGCAGATCATCTCGATACGGGGGTGAGATATGACCAAAGCCCACAGTGTATGGGTTGTGGATAACGGGTGACCGGCCGAGCCATCAATCAACGAAATCGAACTAACAGGAGAGAAATGACAGGCAAACAAATCCACTACTAAATCAGGCGTGTGGGTGATAACAGCCGCTGTCATGGACTGAAATTTCGACTCATAAATGCGAGCACGCGCGTGGCGTGGGAGCGTGCTAGTTGGACAGTAAAGATCGTGCTTTATTGAACGACTTTTCGTAACATTGATGCCGTGGCCAAGAGCATTCGAGGCTGGAGACGTGGAAGAGTGACTGTCGGAATTTGAGACAATAGCAGCTTGCAACGGATCAAAAAGCGAAGCGAAACTTTTAACAGCATTGGGAACACCACCCACCGGCTGGGCGAAGGCTGTCTATGCCTTGAGTAATCAGACAAAGGCCTCATCCTCGTTCAAAAAATCGCTGGCTGCACTGATTTAGGAGTTTATTAAGGAAGACCGATTGCAGGCGATGGGTTTTGTGATACTCAAGACCTTCTGATTTACTGGCAGCACTTGTTACGGCGGTTGACTTTGAGTATGCCAGAAGCGAACGAAAAAATAAGGGAAAGATGGGTGAGGGAGGGATTTACCCAGAAATTGCCGCAGGAATTGCAGAATTGTTCGGATGACCGAGTCTTGTGGAATCACAGCTATGGAACTGTTGACCGGAATTACGCAGTCTACTCGTACGCATGGAAGTCGAACAGCTAAAATTTAGAGTTGGAGAAGGAATTAGAGTAACTGACGGAAGCAGCAGGAAATTTGAAGACGAATGTGGAACCGAGAAGACCACAAGCTAGACGGGCACGTGAGCAACCACACCGTAGTCGTCGCTTTGTTTGGGTGGGGTGGGACATTTTGCTCGTCAATGCCCAAGCAGACGGTTATCGTGGGGGCGCCCCACGGATAAAAGTGCTAATAGAAAGAGAATAAAAAATTGCGGTAGCAGTTGTAGAGGTGGGGACGTCAATTGTATGCAAAGTATGGGGATTTTCCATCAGGCCCGGTGACTGGAATGCAGTCACGTTCGAAGAGACGGCGCTGAAGGCATTGGAGACTCAGAATGTCGAAATTCAGATAGGAGGCGCCAGGCTACGACACGCGATGTTAATAATTGACAACATGAAGCAAACGATAACTAGGTACCGATCTTTTATGTGGACGGAAGGCAAACGTAGATCTGAAGAAGAGTGAGCTGCGTGTTGATGGGGATGTGAAATTCTGTCGCGAGGAGACGAAGGAGCAATGCCGGATGGGAAGAGTCGCTGCGAACTGTCGACCAGAATGTCCGTTTCCAACTATCAAGCAGTGTGCTGGTGAGTTCGCTCATCTGTTCACTGATGTAGGTGACCAGTACGGATTTTGTACATGAGTGAAGCATTCTGTAGACCTGCAGCCAGGGTCGGAAGGCGAGGTACCATTTAAGTTGGCTCCAGAAATGGAGATGCAGCTAAAAGAGATTCGGGAGAAGGGAATAATCGGAATGACAAACAGCTGATATTCTTCACCGGTCCTGTTGACTCGGAGATCAAGTAGAACCCACCGATTTCGTGTCGATTTCAGATAGCTGAACTTATGGACAATCAAAGGCGGGTTCACGACACCCCAAATGGAAGATTTGTTCGCACATCTGCTCGAAACCAAAATAATATACCTCATGAACTTTGTTCCAGTTACTGGCTACTATCAATGACACAGAAGAACAGAGCAGAAACCGCATTTTGTGTGAACGGATAGCAATACGAATTCCTTAGGACCTTTGGAACGCTTCACATCCTGGAAGGTCAGGAAAGATTAACCGTGTATGGGGACGACATTGTTATGTTCTCCAATACGGTGTTGGAACACGTGATAAGGCTGCGACCAATCGACTCATTTGGCCTAAAATTGGGCAGGAAGAAGTGTCAAATTGGGCACAGTACAATCTTTTGTTCAGGACACGATTGGTAATGGTAACATCCAACCGCTGCCAGAGAAGTTAACAGCCGCCATGAATTTCCAAACACCAAAATCAAAGCAACAATTGAGGTCCGTTCTCGAAATGATTGGTTATGATCCGCTATTCACGTCGCGGTTCTTTCAGAAAGCATATCCACTCTTCCAACTCCTGAGAAAGGGGAAAAAGCCCCCCGTACTGAGGAATTGGAGGTAACGTTCAACCAACTTAAGGCGGAAGCCGTTAGTATTCGACGATGCCTGACGATCCTCGAACCGAATGGAACATTAACTATGTCAGTGAATGCAGGTGATGTCGGAATCGGACTAGTCCTCCCCAAATCGTCGGGAACAACTCAGTACGCCAGGCGAGTACTGACGGAAGCAAAAATAAAGTATTCCACCGCGGACTGCCTAGCTATCGTGTGAGTGCTGAAAAAGTGGAGAACCTTCTTGATAACGACCACCTTCCATGTTGAGACGGACCACGTACTGCTGATCTAGCTGAATACGGCTAAGGACCACTGGCGCACTGAGCACCTTGACTACAAGTCCGAGATAGCCACCTATACTTTCTCACTCAGTGCCAAAATGGCTCTTCCGATTTCAGCGTATTCACTCACTTCACTAGAACACCTTTGAGATGGCGAAAACCTCAGAGAGCATATTGGACAGCTGGACCTATGACAGCCCTCGAGTCCAGAAATGCAACCGCTAACTGGGAAAAAGAACTCAGATCCTCTGGTTTCGGTTTCAACATATGGTCAATACGCTCGCAGTCTAATTGGAAACCTACCCCTTATAATGTTTGGCTCCTTTTGCGTCTCAGATAGTGTCGCATTATAAGACTGGGATATGGTTAAGACAAAGTTAATAATACCTTTCTGGTTATCACGTGATACACCAGCACCCTTTCAAAAGCATGAATGGCTGTTGATGAGCCGTAATCATGAGATACCTCTTCATTCTCTCATAAGTTATCACTTGAAGGTGGGTTACATTCTCCATTGTTAGTGATCAATTATTACACTTGTTGATCAGCTATCCTTACACCCTAACCTTCAAAGGACCGCTTTTCTGTCACCACATAGCCTGGATTTATGAAGGCTACTCTAAGTTTAAGTCAACAGACCTCCATTTCATTTTTTCAAAATTTTCAGATGAATTGCTGTTTCACTTTTCGTTCAAATGTTTTGACCCTCTGGCCAATTATCGCAGCCGTGACGCAGTCAACCCATCATGTCTGCTGCCAAATTTGGCTGCCCTTGGAACATTTTGTGGACCTCTCGTGACAGGTTGTTCTTCAACTGTACGTTAAGCTGTTTTGATGCATATGCAAGCGTGATCTAGTAGTACACGCTGAACGTGGAAAACTGCGGTTTGGCTGGGAATATGTTGGAAGGACGAGAGGCCGTTCCGGCTAGTGGTGCAGGCGGATATGCACTGCGCCCATTTCTTGTCATGGCCTAGCCAACTGAAGACCGTACGTCGATTTCCATGCATCAATGCGTCCGCACCATGTGTGTGCACACCTCTCAACGGTTCGATCGCTCGATTAATAGATTGCCCTTCTGGCTCTACGGCTTTTGTGTTTTCTACTCCACGTTAGTTATCCACACATTGAATGCCAAATATTTCAGACCGATGAAGACAGATTCAGCCAACTCATGCGCTGTCTGCCAGATTTCGAGGTCGAAAGCTTTGTTGGATTTTAGGAGGACGTATAAACAGAGGTACCGCATAGTTGATTTGAACTGCATGGTGTTTCTTTTAAATATGGGCAATTGGCAGTTCCAGCAATGTGTCTCATAAATAAATGATGAGGCCGATCCGAATTTACCAAAACTAGCATAACACCTTAGCCATTACTGAGTGTCGAACCACAGCTAAACATACTGGTTACTGTTTCACCGAAACAAAGAGGTTTGGAACGCATACTCATCACGTTTGTGGAGAAGAGTATGTGTAAAACGGTTAGTAAAAAGAACTAAACCAATAAAGGTGATATGTTAGACCAGCCCGACACACACAACAGACCTCAACACACCAAAAGTTGCAATCGACTTCAGAATTTAAGATATCGAAGTTTCCTACTAAACGGGCAAACGTGAGCCTCATGAAAGTGAATTCGTATTTCGCCACGGGTGGAAAGACGGCCCGAACGTGGCACGAGAATTTAGCATGTAGATCTGTTCGATCTTCTTTTCACATTAACTCAATATCCTAACGATCTCACATAATTGGGATTTGCGTGATATCTGTGGCTTTCTTGCGGAACAACGACATTAAACGGATTTGGGGAGCTAATTGGATTCTTTTTGGAAAAATCTCGCGTTTAATACTTTTTAGGGGGTTTCTGTTTGTCAGTAATGCTCTAGCCCGTATGCTAACGCGCTTGGAGTGTAGTGTGTAATCTGTCGTCAATCCCTTCTTCCTTGCGAACATTATTTACTTAGCCGTGGCTCGCCTGGTTGTTGACCCGTCCATTCAAACTAATTCTTGCAGTAGCCGCTTGCACGAACATGAACCTGCTCGAATCGATCAGTCCAGGTGGTCTTACACAACCACTGGTCTGCGGAGCACAGCAGTTGTGTATCCAAATGTTACACCAAACGTGACTCACGGCCACTCACCCTGAGCTTAACTAACATCGACTCGAGGAACCTAGATGTTTTGAGGGTTCAGCAGTTAATCGATTCTTTACACCACATTACCAAGCCAGACAAGCAGTTTGCCTATCGAACAAACGAAAGAGTGGACTGTCGGGTGTATGTTCCCTTGTGGTACGGCATGTGGAAAATGCTGTTGGCGGTCCAATCAACCAAGCCATGCCGCATAGTGAGGGCAGTGCACATCCACCTGCCCCCCCCCTATCTGGTACCACTGTTGTTTTCCGTGCCACTTCCGACCGACTTGTATATTACTGTCAGTTAGTGTACGAAGTTAGACCTACCTGACATCTATACGGGCTGCCCGTTTTGTTCACTAGAGGAACTCCTTTTCTTTTACCAGTAAATCTGTCAATCGGATAGCATCAGCTCGTGCTACTTATGTCCCCGTGTGCTCCATGGCAAGTCGTCTTTGGGCCTCATATCTTTGTCGAAGATAACACATTTTCTTCTGAGCGGTTTGCCGTCAACTGTTCCGGCAGCCCAAAATAAATTCAGTCACTGGTCCGTTAACTATACTGTGGTTTGTCCTCTCATTTTCCATTTTCACGGTGATACCGAAGACGTATCATCTTATTGCTCAACACGTGAAGTCCCGGTTTCCTTTGCACTTATATCTGTGTGTAAATACCGTAGCATATTTCAAGGTTAATTTTCGCTCTACATGAATAGTTGGTTTCATTAGAAGACTAATACTTTCCTCTCAAACTCATTTTTCCCAGCTGTCGTTTGTTTCATTTTGCGCTTCCACGGCTTATCCACTTTACACTACAGTCGGTTATGCGGGTATCGGGGTCACCTACGATTAATCGCCAATTTGTTAACAGCAGTTGTTGGGCCTGCGGCAGAGTCTGATACACAGGATTCCACGTCTTCGTTGACGGAGTGTTTGGGACCGATAACTGATGAAAGGTTAGATGCGGTTGCGACGAACGGTGCCACGAACGAGTGCGATTGGGTACCTGAATTGTGCTCCTATCTACGAGCTGGTAAGTACTGGGTTTATGTTGCTGCCGCTGCTGCTGCTGCACATCTCTATACCGATTATCCAGTTGTTTCATCAGATTGATACTGTTATAAAACTAAATTTATTGAATGAGTGAATGCAAGGGTGAGTGTTTGCCCGTGGTTTTATGTTCACCAATGTTTGTGGTGAGATACCCAGCATATAACAAGCATGCCCTTTTTCAGCGATTCATTGTCCGCCTAAATTGATCGTATATGTGAGTAATTTCCAAAGCGGGTGTTTGCTAGTGATTGCCAAACGAGTTCTTTTTTCCAGTCTCTACGTTTNCAGTAGTTAGCTCCCTTCCCGTCTCCTTCTTTTTCCTTGTCTCTTTCTATATAGGGTTTGCTGTTTCTTCATGGTTGTGTGGTAGTTAAGCATTAGTGTAAACCACTGATGTATTACTGTCTATAATGATGATGATGAAAGCGATCTTTGTGATAGTCAGATACAGGTTAATTTGACGAATTCCGCAAATCACTTCACCACTTGAAGCACATCACGTGATAGACTGTTTTCGGCCTTCATATAAGAAGTGGAACTTGGTTAAAGCAGTTCACAAGCGTAAACTCAACGTTTTGTGGGCTTGCAGAATCGGCTTGTCCAAGCAACTGTTGTTGGTTAACGCCTTTTCCCGGAATTTTGCACCACATTACAAAATGTGCTTGTCACTTTATAGAAAGAAGCTGCCAGATGTGCTGATATGGTGCTGTTGGCCGATTTGATTACTTCATTTGTTTTCGCGAATCCATTCAGGTATAAATCTGGTCATGCGACCAACGTGACTGGTTTCACATGAATAACTGGAGGAACGTTAACTTGTAATTCATCGGTCGTAACCGCATCATCGACTTCTAACTCCTCATGCATGTCTTGGGGAATTTAAGTCCGGTTCATGTTAAATTATGCTGCCTAAATTTAGTACCCTGACATCATTTGCTGTGTTCTTGCATGGCACCGAGGGTAGCGGGTGGCGTAATGCCCTACTTACGTTCGAGTGGCTGTTGGTTCTGTAGTGGAGGTATAACCAGCAAGTATTGCGGTACTCATGTATAGTTCCTATATGTGCACAATACTGGTCTGTGGTTTTTATGCAGTAGACAGGCGTTCATTCGTTGGAAGCCATCTCCCATCACGTTGACGATAAGTACAGTGCCTTGCGTCTGCGTGCGTATACGTGTGTATTCGATTTGTTATGCACTGCTTGCCATTAATGCCTTTCTCACATGCCGCTATTGGTCGTTCGTTCATTCTCAACCGGTTTCTCAGCAATTTCGCTCAGCGTGTTTTGTTTTTAAGCGTTCACTTACCTCTGTCTTTCGGCCCTTTTTCTCTCTCAATGGTTTATCCTGTACCATTTTCTCTTTCACACTCAACTCGTTTGCTGTCGTTCATGATAGCCTCAAAGCTTTAGTCATTCAGTGTGTCAGCTCACCCGTCCAAAACTGACGACCGACAGACGTATTAATTTTTATACTCCTCAGGATATACGCGCATAGTTAGCCAATGTATTCACCGTGCCCTCCGGGAGGTCTAGTTTGTCTCACGAAGTTTCTGCGTTGCTGCTTTTGTTATCGTTCAGCTGTAGATCATTATAGATCGATAAATTCTCATCCAACAGCAAATAATGACGCAGATCATGAGCGTTTGAGAGCCAGGCGCTATGATTGAAATACCTGCCTGCTAAGTGTGACACGAGCAGTGCAGGTTTTGACTGCTCATCCTGTCCCAGTAGGCAATGAGCTATTTTGTAGCAAGCAGTATGTGTATTCTGTCTCATCAAAGGAACCGGTGGTCAGCATCCGTTAGCCCCGTGTCATAGGTCGCACATCCTCTGGAACACATCCGTTGACATCGCATTTTCATAGTTGAAATTGTCTATATCAGACCACTTTTCATACAATTTGTGTACGATCCTGTCACATGGTATGTATGTTTGTTCATAGTTTCGCACTACACAACTAGAGAATTGAACACTTTTTTTGTATCCGTTTGTACCCAAACCTGCACTTTCAAACGTCTGCACAACAAGCGCGGTGTTGGCTAGCACAGCTGCAGTTGTGAGTTGTAGAAAGCAGTTTTGTCCAAACGGCACTTCGCTAATCAACCCTTTTGTAACGTGTTTAGGTAAATGCAGTACCTGGTCTTGGCTTCCAAACTTCGTGTGTATGTGTGTGTGTGTTTTCGTTCCATTTTTGTGCTAGCCTACCGTGTAGCTTGCCAGCATTGACCAGCGGGGCCACAAATGCCTCCACTCATGTCTTCTGGTCTTATTCCTTCTGGTTTCCGGTGGATTCGGGGTATGTGAATAGACTGGCAAGTGGTGAGGCGCAAGCTTTTTGTGGTGACAGTTGTGCGCACTTTTCCTTTGGCCTCGATGACTGTCGTAGAGTAGTCCGCAAACAGATACTGCTAATCGTGCTTGTCGCAGTCTGATAATCGACTACATTAAATCGTGACGCCTAATCCAGGTGATAGATAATTTCACATTTCAACATCCGCCACATTTTGCATCGTTATGCAGTCTTGACTGACATGTATTAGTTAAGTTACATTAGCAATGCGCTTTACACACCTCATTGGCCCGCGGTGTTTTTGTTTGCAGTTGTATATTTTGTAGTGTTCAGTCGCCCTTACGATTGTCTGTCTGACATTGCAATTAGTAGTCAGTTTTTTAACGTTATCAATTGAATATCATTCTCATTTCAAAGAGTTACTTACTTGTTTGCCCACTTATTCACCAACTCACCCACTTACTGTTGTCAGTGACTTCGTTTTGAGCACATTCTTTTCGTTCATGCTTTAAGATCCCATCACCCCACTGGATCATCCTCAGTAGGGTACGGTTTCCCTCATAATATATGGTTCACTTTGTTCCTTCAATTTGTCCGTTAACTGGTGTGTGGAATTGTAGGTTTGTGCCAGTTGTTACACAACCACTTTCATGGTTGGTATATATTGCACTTCTCATCCTAACTGGCCACACGTAACCGGTATCGGTGCTCAGTTAATCTAGTCAAGGATGAAACGTCGTAGAGAGTGAAAAGAAAATCGTTGAAATCAAAGTAATTGGTGAGTGAGGTAAGAACTAATTTTACGAACGTAACACTGCAGCATCAGCTTCATTGATCGTGATTTTTCATCATAGTTCGAAGAGTTGCCAACCCCAGGTTCTCGCTATCCTTTTGGCCCAACCGGAGTCAGGAACGCTGAAACATGCTTTAACTTCAGGGCTGTTTTACCGCGAACCGAGGCCATGCGTTAGCCTCCAGATTACCACTCCCAGCCCTCAGCATAGAACTTCACACAATAGGCGATGGGTTCGTGCGAGCCAACAAGACTTGTGGAACGAGAGTGTTCTAACTGGTTGTCGGCAGGGTTTATCCGTCTCGGAAACACGAGGGTGAGCCTCGTCATTGTTAATGCGCTATTCCCACTACATTCGGCTAACACTTCGGTGATGCGGGTGGTCGAACGCAGACACTTCGCGAGCGTTCTCTGCACGCTCTAGCCGTGTTTCTTAGCCGAATGGGCACACAATCACGTTTCGCACTGAGATGATGCCAGCGCCATTGACAACGTAACTTGATGACCGCTTCCCAGGTCTCGATTGTAGGGCTGGTGATCTCCTGAGACAGCTACCTGGCTGATACAAATCTGTGATACTCGGAATTATGGGGTTCGAATAGCTCTAGGAATGGTACTTTAATTGAAACCTCCCACGCAAGTAATAGGGAGATCTGGTACTGGTAACAGTAAGCAGTTGTCATTCATGAATTGAGACGCCGAATTTATGGGTGTACAACAGTATTAAAGAAATCACAGTCTGTCATTGGCTGATCTCATTAACACATGCAAAATCGTAAACTGTATGTTAATTGGTGGAATACGGAACGGATGAATTGGCGAATAACGGGAGGCACAACACTGAGACCGTTCGTCCAATCCTGATGTATCTTTAACGCAGTTCGTCAGATCTTCTGTTGTGTCGGGATTTGGATAATCTGTGAATCGAGATTTCCACCACAAAATCACGAACTAAACGGATGTTTCAGCGATCTTTATTAATGTGTGGCTAATACACTTCCGCTTTCACACTCCCAAACAGTGTGTGTGTGTATGTGCAAGGTCAAAGGTACAGACCCGATACGTTCACAAATGCAATCTGTTTAGTTACTCATTGACCTGTCTAATGTTGATTATATTCAATATGGTACCTGCAAGTAATCTACAGCCAACCCATTTTTCGACCAGTCCCCGTCACTGTTCGCAAACACAGCCCAAACTACTCGGAGCAAATACGAAATGCGTGATTCGTGCCGTGGGCAACGTATAATCTTCTGCTCTCTGCCCATTTTAAGATGTTTAGATCCAGCCTAGACCCTGCGTAAGACTAGGCTACTAAGACGCAATCCGACTCCTTTGTTGGTTTAACAGTGAACATCGTTAGGTTAATTATTCCATGGTGCCTCCAGAGCAGATGGAGGATATACACTCAAGCCTTTGCTCACGTTCATCAACCATCCTATCTAATGCTTTTAATCGGCTCAAAATATCATCAGACTGACTCCACTTCTATTGTCCGCGCTATTCAAAGTGACCGAAATCTTAATGCTACGTTTCCATCTGATACCCTCAGATGTGCCATCCGATACATGGAACTCTTGGTGTGAGTTTGTCGCGGGTCCTCTGGCGCAGGCTAACCAAATGTCTCGCATCAACTACGTAAGTAACTCCTTATTTAACTTTGTTGGTCATTGGCTACGTGGTTATAGTTTTGAATCAGAAAGCGCTGTTGAAATCGCACACTTCTGTACAGATGGGTTCTGAGCTGAACGTCACACTCAGCGTGATCTTGGAACTAGTTTCGCTCTATGGACGTACAAGACCGCCGTTAAGTTTCACCGATAAGTTCTTGAGGTATGCTGTGTGCTGAGGCTGCCGGTGGTCAAAATAGTATTCAGCCTTATCCCTTGCCTTTTCAGTTTATTTCGGTGGTTTTGTCGTTAACGACGTCGGACGTCTGATTGGTTGGGTGGAACAGTAGCACGTATCCTCTGTGTGTGTTGATTGAATGGACAGAACTACCGTAATGTATATCACGACATTGTGAACATGCAGCTGTGAGTTTCGTTTAAGGCTTCATATAAAGGCTTGCGGCTGCTTAATTGGGTGAACCTTGTGGAACGACGTGGACTGCAATTAACTCCGAGTGTTCATTCGTGGCTGTATCATGTTTCAGACTGACAAAGCATTGAAACTCGGCAGTCGCTTCTGACAGTGACGTGTCAGGATCTTGCTCAATGTTGTTCGAAATTCGGGTACGGATCTCAGAACTACGAGGTAACTGTACATCACAGACAAATATTAGGCACTTAAAATAATCCATAATTATCTGCAGCCTGAAATTTTCACGCTGTCGATTCACTGCACCCGCGTTAGTGACAAATTATCACGGTCAGTTTTCTCTCATACATTGGTGCCAGATGTTGAACAAGGACAACAGCTCTCCGGGAATATTCGCCCACATCACGAGATGGAGTGAATTAAGTAAACGTCGAGTGTTCTTCTTTGCTGAGTTTTCGGAGCAGTAACTATTCCTTTCGCACATCATCTATATCATCCAGCACTACTCGAAAACACTGTAATATCGGGAGCATCGAATTTTTCCTATTTTCTGTATTCTGAGTACTACACACCTTCGCGGCTAAGTGAATTATAAATGCATCTAAGTTTACTTTCAGGGTTTAGCCCGTACGTCTTGTGGATCAAGGGCTAGGAACCACTTACACTGTTATCTATCGACGTTTCCCTGAATCCCATTCGTTTTGGTGGATTTCCGAGGCAGCTACCCACGATATCTTTCTCTGGAAGCAGAGTGAATTCATAGCGGTCTTAGCAAATCTGTTGCCACTTTTTACCATGAGAGCAAAACGTAGCATCGTTTTACACTACCTTGTTATGTATGTTCTGCTATTACTCACGCTCATTTGTTTATCGACGTTTTAGTAAACATTTAGAACGACTCACTTACCCAAGCTTTCATGTTGCCCCACAGTTTCCAGTTCTGGTCGTTGTAGATCTTCATGAGCATGTTGAAAACGAGCACAGACAGTGCTTGCACAAGGTCTCTCATGGTGCCGCGTTTTTTACGTAACTAACCCACGTGACCGCGCATTAACTGCCCCTCTCTCTCGTATATGTTCACGCCTGTTTTCTTTTAGAACGACTTCCCGAATTCATACAAACCGACTCCTTTGATCGTTTCGTCAGCATTACAAACTGTAAGCTATTGTGCTATCGTTTTTCGTTCAAGTTTGTTTGTTTGATGAATTGTTTGGTTACGTTGCGCCATTTTTAAATATCCGAGACATCGTTGAGACCACTCGGGAAGAAGTGGAAGTTAGAAAACTCAGTGATCATGCCTCCTCATGGCAGCCTGGTAACACTAATGTGAAATATTAAGAGAAATACGCAGGGGAGAAGTTTGCTTTTATGCAACGTTTATTCGAGTTGTTTTCTTACGGTTGTTATTCCTCTTCTTCGCATCAATTTGCATCATAGAGAAGAAGAGCAGCTGTTTGTAGGAATCTGTTCGCCTGAAACTAAGCTTTGTTTCCCTGCGGTTTTGTTGACCGGCTCGCAGGTTCAAGTACATTTTTATACAGAGACTAAATGTACTCCCTTTTTTCTTTTGCAGTATGTCACGTTCACTATTGTACTGTGTATGGACTTTATTATATCGTGTTCAACTCAGTTCCCTTCCAGCCAGGATTGCGTAACGAGTTCTATTGGCGAGCCCAAACTGAATCAAAAGTGGATCACAAGTATTGTCTCTTTTATAGATCAATGGATAATGAGTCTAATCTGTGTGACTCTGAGACCTGGGTTATGATTGGTTGGCTGAATCGCTGTGTTTGGGAACAGGACATTCAGGAGTTCTTAAAACAAAACTCTCGTACCGTACTTTCTTGCTATAAGCGGAGTTACCATGGTGAAAGAGACACCGCGTGGAAGACTTCAGACGAAGCTTGTTCCATGGTTTTTCTTACTTAGCCTTTTTAACCTCTTGACTGCTCTCTTTACAGTTTGGTTAAATTAGTTATATCTGTTCGTTTTCCTGGTTGCAGCTTTTTCTTACTGACCCCAGTTAGTCCAGTTTTATATAATGTTGTCTTTATGTGTACGTTGTGCCGAATAAGCTCCCTGTCAGTTGTTCATAATCTGTCTGATTATGGGCCTCATTTATATGGAAGTTCTCCATTGGGATCATTATTTCGACTAAGTAGGACAAGAGTTGGTTTACGCGGTCAAGCAAATCAATGCCATGTAGCAATCACGACGTAACTTTAACGCTGGTTAAAAAAGAGGGTGAGCGGCGGTGGTTATCAAGCCTGGACGCGTATTACTCTAGTGCATTGTAAGAACGGATTTCGGTGGCGTTGAATTTTTACATCCTACTGCATTCAACTGAATCATCCTCAACCTGAGCGCAACTCACCAATCACATGAGCGAGTTGAATAAGATTGACCATATATTGTGCCACTTATCAGTACCACAATGTTGTGCAGTCGATTGCCTAGACCATTTTACCGTTTAGCCAGTTACGTTGACTGCATCCACAAACAATCATCTAAACAGCACCGCTCGACTTACCTTGACAGCCGACCAAAACAGTAAACTTGTTAGCGCCACGTTCACACATCTAGTTGGTTCGAATGATCGTGGTTTGTCGTTCAGTCCACAGAAAATTGTCTGCAAAATTCTTACCTTCTGCTTCGGCTGAAGCTACCCAAATTCCTCTACACTATCCATTCGTGTGCACTCAAAATCGTTGTTTCCAGCCTTCAAGTTGTACCGTCCTTTCCGCAATCACTGTTCCAATGACATCTTGATTGCTACATTGCACCGAGTTATCTGGTCCCATAAACCCCTGTATTCTGATTTTCCCATCTATTCCATGGGTGATGTTCAGTTTATATGGAAACCAAAGTTCTCTACTAGTCACCATTTATTTCCTCAAACATCTTTTTGTCAACACGTTGTACGCATAGTGGTGATTAATGTCTTGACGTGGGACTACGTTTCTGACTACCGTTCTGATGACGTTTGCATGAGCAATTGTGTCTGAAGCGTGTTTTACAAATGCTGACTGGTCCAACAACGTGGACCTATTATCAACGTGCGCAATTTTGCTCGCCCTCATTTTTCGGTAAATTGTTTACCAGAATTAGTATCTCGTCACAGGTAAGTTAACTAGACTAGGATTATGCACAGGGAGCTATTTAATTGGATCGTCCACGCAATTTCGAATCCGTTCATCTGTCGAATGTACAATTTTTTACCCATAACTTTTGTTTTTATTTATAGTCGAGTGATCAAAAAATGAAAGTTGATTATTAAATTGTGTCCCCCTCCCCTTATTTGGTTGGTTTGTCTAGTCTTACGCTAACTATTGCACACGGCCGCTTACTTCCGAGTTTCCTGAACGATTTGGCTATGCTGAAGATGAGTTTCTCGAGCCTCAGTGTGATCGACTTCGGACCCTAGAGGGCCGACTGTCTGAGGTCAGCTTCTTGCTTCATATCAACGAAGATTCAGTGAGTTTCGGTGTTACGTTTTCATGTTGCCACATATTTTCATCATTTCGGACGTTCCCACCGTGTTGTTAGTATATTGCTTGAGTTACCCTTAAGATTCATGTACAACTCAGATGAAGGTTTTGTGTCACAAGGTCGGCTTGCTGTAAGCGTTCTTGTTTTCGTCATAGGTTTGGCTCTTTCGGAGATACGGGTGTTGAGTAGAACAATCCTAAAGTTTGCTCGAAGTATGCATTATCAACAACATGAACATTTTAATACATAATGGGACTTTCAGTGTTTATTTCGCATAGGTATTGACTATCTAACTGGAGACCCACAATTTGATGTTATTCTGAAAACTGACAGGCGTTTATAAGTGACATGATCTGACATCGGGCAGTACATACTTTAACATGCATACTAGATAACATGTGGTAAGGATAAAGCACTACTCACTAAAGCCCTGATTACGCGGACATTACGTAATTTTCGTTTCTCTTTGAGAAAGGATGTAGAACTCGGTCACCAGTGACATGTTTAGCCACAAGCTGGTTACTCAAAAAGTAAGATGGTCCTATCCTAGGCAGGAAAACTCACTCTAACCGATGTTGGTATCCGCGTTCACATAGTTATTGTTCGAGATCGTCACCACCCAGATATTTTGAGATGAGATTTCATCATTACTGTAGCTTTCACTCACGCACAACTGTCAGACAACCATGAGATGACAGTGAAGAAGATGTAGGTTAAAAATGTGAAGGGAAATGGATTGAGCCCAATTGTTCTAAGCAGCTGCGTCCAAACACAAACATTTTATTTCGAGGTGCCTCCTTGCAGTTCTTATTACTGTGCTTCATCAGTTGCATGTGTGTCACGTGTAACTCAATCACACAGTATCAGCTGGGAACTGGATGAAACATTATAGACTTCAGTTTACCGATAACAAACACTTACGGGCCTACTGCTCAGCTTTCATAGCAACTGTCTGAAATGCCGCAAAATAAGCAGTATCCGAACTTTCTTTAGAAGAACAGAGATACATTGCAGTATCATGGAACCTAAAAAGACAAGTACCGTTATCAAGCACTTCGTCATGACATATCCACTAAATTTAATGGTGGTACACTCTGTACACCCACTACGTTGCGTTTGTTTCCATGTGACATTTTAATACCGACAAGCTATGCATACCGTTGGACTGGAACAGCCAATAGCTTAAATCCACCGTTACCAAAGTCATTTCTGAAAGTTCACGACATAATCTGTATATCCGTCTTGCCAGGCTCCCAAAGTACCGGAATGCTGTTGTTGCGTTAATGACAAACACATCTTCAGTTCTACTGCCTATCTCTCGTCAAATCCAGACTAATATCTTCCTATTTTGCTTACATCTCGATTTTAAAACAACTATGTTACATCAAGTATGCTGCAATCATTGAGAGCTATTGTTGCTGTACACTGATTGATACCCTAACCTCAAACTGTTCACAGATCGTGACTCACAAGACGTTCTTGTCCGTTCACTCATTTGTACATTGCCGGTGTTCATGTCCCTTCCTCTGACTTGACCGTTGTTCGAATCAGGAAAATGGAACTCAATTTGAGCAAGCATGTAATGAAATTATCCAGTTGCAAGGCGAGGAGGTTGGTAAAGACGCCAAGTGCATTTCCGAACCGGACGACGTTCCCATACCTTCGTCAAACGTACCGAGTGAATCCGAATTACTTCAATCCCAGTCTGTCGAGTCCTCTTTGCCATCCATTGATCGACTGAAACAAGTGAGTGATCTGAAGTTCATTCGTTTTCTGTTTCCACCGAATCTACACCACTTCTCTTCCTTATCACATTGGTATACCTTTATGTCAGAATGGGCTGAACTCGAGATATGCACAACCTTTTCGCGGACTCACAGTATGTCACAAATAGCACTTGAACTGTCTTCCATACAACAATGGTGGCATGAAGTATCGAGTAGGAAGCCATGTATATCTTAATGGACGCTCTTCACGCGTTCGAATTAGTTGTGGCTAAAACTGAGAGATCCTCGTACACATGTGCCACAGTGATCTGTTTGAGCTCCACCGCTGGTGGTTTCGTTCATGAGGTTTCAAGGGTGAATCGTTTATGTCACTGTCAGCCGAAGCTGACTGACTAGATGGTAGACTGCAGCTGAGTTCTTATTTCACTATTTACATTCAGTTGTTCCTCTAGCGCACTAGATTTCGCGTTGGCTTGGCCCTTGCGGTGTGAAGGGACACAGGTCCGCACAGAGCGTATACAAGCCTAGTTCACCTGCAACCAGTATCCATGCTGACGGGGGTGTAGACTATTGCACTCGCAGTGAGCCCTAAGTGCGTGTCATCGTACTGACAGCGCTTCTGCTTAACCGATCGTCGTTGTCCGAAGGGCCGGAAAGGCCCTCTCTCAGGTGTTCAGGGCGTAGCCATCTTAGCAACAGACCGGTGGCTGCCGTGACAGCTGAGGGAAGGTCTGAAACACAGCGTAATCGATTGATCGTTGTCCCCAAGCCCAGTCAGATGGTGTCCAGAGTAGATGACAAACTGTTACAAGTCGTAGATGTGAATCAGGCGAGACAAACCGCCTCAAGTGAGTAGCGGATGGATATGTTAGCAGCACATGATTGAGGGCAGACTGGTTGCAATCAGCTGCATTCCGGCGTTATGCTTGAGCGAGACAACGGTAATCGGTGGGTGTAGTCAACTGGATATAAAAATGTCAACCGACAACCTACAGTGAACCGGTTAAACGAAACGCAATAAGACCCAAATACTTGGTGCACACCATTTATTCATCCCGTTTCGCTGATATTTTTTGGAGGTTTCTGCTGAAAAATCGGACCAACCACCAGCTGTAAATAGTTCAAGTTTTTCCCCGCCCTATTCTACTTATTGCCCGGTTCTCTGCGTATCACGTCACGCACCTAACACGCATATATTGTCGTTGTTCAAAATGAAATTAAACTTAGTCACTCATGCCCATAATCCAGGGTACTGCGGGTACTGCGTCGTCGGATAATTAACGCCCAAATACGGAACAAAAAAATCAGTAGTCGGATGTCTTCTTTATTGTGTATCTTCAAATAGAACGACCAAACGCGTTTTATCGTGTTGTTACCACACTTCTGCTTCCTTCAACTTACTCCTTCAGCAACCTCAATCGCACTATCACCTTGGGAGAACACATCAGAAGGATGGCACACGAGTACGAGGTCATACCTTTGTCGCATTAGTTGGTTTCCTGGGTGTTTGACTGTACTATACACGTCCTCGAATGGATTTAACACTGGAGAGTAGGGCACCAGTCATGGCAGTTTCTTACTGGTATACTGTAGACTTTTGAGTACGCTTTCGAGGGACGTATGGCGAAGCGCATGGTAACAACTTATCACAAGGTTCTTTTTTCGTGATCTTCAAAGGTATTTAGCATCGTCCACAGCCAGAGGTGGAACGTTAGTATAGCGTACGGATAAAACTTGATTAAATATGTCAACAATCCTCGCACTGCTGTAGCGCCATTGATGTAAAGATTGTCCTCATACCGATCTTCCGCGGATGAGATTGCATAACAGACTGAAATCTGCTAGATGAGCAGAAGATTTTAAATGTCATAACATATGTTACTTCCATTTGTCTGGACGAAAATCTTCCTATGGGTGTATCTGTTTGTGCATGTTGAACGGATGGTCCCCCGCCTTTATTCAATTCGGTATTCATAGTCTACGGGGTCCAATTCAGTTTCCTGACACTCATTTATCTTCTGTCAAAGCATTGGTGCCATAGGAAACTCTCTTTTCTTGTTCTACTCTCAGCCGCGGTCGCAAAAGATCGAGAACGACAGGAGGGCTTTCAGTCATCCACTGTGTCAATTAATCTCTGGGTCACACGGAAGTTTCTGTTTATATCCACCATGTTGACCGCGCATTTGTTCGTCCTCTGTATGGAAAATCTGTCGGTTGACAATGCGTAGGTAAAGTTTCAAAGCAACGGAGACAGTCCTCTCGTCTTTACTGTTCTCATTGTTTTCACGCACACACAGGCGTGTCCCTTGGGAATGAGATTTACGTGAGGTACGTCCCGTGACAACAGACGCTGAACTGGGTATTACCTATGGCAATGCTATCAACCAACGGTACTAAGTGTAACAATTTACTTCGTAGTACAGGCCCCTTGATCGAGTGTTTAAGACACAGACGCTGGTCCACACTGCAAACACAATGCGCCAAACACCTTTTCGCTTCACAGTGTGCTAGTCGACGTGAAAAGAAATGAAATAGAGTGTGTGACATGTCACCAAGTTGACATTTAGTTAACCAAACGCCGGATATGTTTTGCGTGATGAGATAAGCAGCAATTTGTTGACACTCCGCAAGACTATCATGACGTTGTTTTACACCGACGAATGTATCACAGAATGAAAAGGAGATGTCGGCTGAATCGTATTCCCAATAGGCATCAGGATTCCAAAAGATTCAAGAAATTTTCAAATTAACGAGGGCTAAGGCAACTCACGTACGTCCGAATTTAAAAACAAATCACTGGAGGCGATCGGGTAACCTGATCATCACTCACAAGCGAAAGCGGTTGAGCGTTCACGTTTGATTATTCGGTCGTATCTGATGTGAGTTCAATGGCGCAATGGTGAACACGGTTGCCTCATGAAAACGTGGTCGGAGTTCTGGTCCCGGCCGTGCTGTGATAAGGATATGCACTACTGGCGAACTCTAATAAAAGCGAAACTAGAGTCTCGTGCTTCTTTTCAAAAGGGCTCGACTGGAAAGTCTATGGGGATGGGAAAACTGCGTTCATTTGTGGATGACGTACAATCCATATAAAAACCAGTCCCCCACCGTTCATCAGGAGTATGAGGATTGCTTCATTTTTCAATGTCAGCAATGAAAAGATTGCGAGTGAGAAAACCAAAAGTTAGTGGACAGTAAAAATTCAGCCACTTTTCATCAAGCATCTAATGATCGCAGTGCAACGTACGGCCAAAAACCTGGCTGGCATCAACCTTGAGATGGGAGAATATCTTCATTCTATCGCAGTGATTCTGATGACAACTAAGCCAAATCTCGGGGTCGTGCTCTAGTGGGGATCTTTTGAAGCTGTAGGGTAGGACGAAACCGTCACAATCAGATCACTGGGATTGGTCGTGCGTGCGCGGTCATGGTCTGTTGACACAGATCTGATTTGTGACATTTGCATACGTCCCGGTAGACGGTGGTTCTACAAGTGCCTCCACTGTTGCTTTCCATTATGCACTCAGCTATTGTCGTAGTTGTTCGTGGTGTGGACGCAGAATTCTGTTTCTTTTGGTTGGGAACATTCTCCCACACAATTCTCTATTTTTTTTATTCGGGAAAAGCAGCGACTAGGCGGTATGTCTGATGTCCAGGCTTGACGGAGTGACAATGGCAGTCGGCTGTCAGTTATACGCATCTCACGACTTCGATATATTATGTTGCTTATTCCCGCACAAAAGATGACGTTGAAAACCACCCCGCGTGACTCAAACGTCGACGTAAATTGGTAATGTCGTCGTCAGCTACCTGGTGGCATAACCCCATTAAAACTTGTAATCCAGTGTGAATCAATCAACTTGACTCGGATTATTTCGCTGTTCGCATTTGTTTTGTAGTATCATTTAATTAAAGATCGCCTGCTCGCAAACAACATGGTGAATTAAAAACCGGTTGGCGAGGGTCAACTGACATTTATGGTATCCGGGTCACAGCAGCGAAACGAACCACGAAAACACTAGGCAGAAATCCCAACAATTGTACGAACCTCTTGCAGACAGGTTTATTTTAAAGACGTCAGCCTTGTCTATATCGCGTCAAAGTTGCTCACTTTCCTTCTAATGCGACAACCTGCAAACCACAAAATACCAATACCGATCTGTTAACGGGTCTGTTGGTGATATCTTTACCTTGTGGCACGTAGCCAACAGTCGCCGTATTGTTGGACTTTTGCACTGGTTTCGGCTCGGTTTTTCGACATGCCGTGTGGTCTCTCTACATTGTACAGGTATTCGAATGAAGTATGTCGGATTTTTAAATTCGCTGGGCTCCCACTCTGAATGCGGAATATACATTTTTTGGGTTGTCTGGGTTTACCCTTGCAGTACGTTTGTTATTTGATGCTGGCCGCTTACGATTTTTCATTGCTCCACCTACCTGTGTGATGTCATCGCATCATATTGTAATATTGTTGATGAGGTGTCTATGAAAATATCGATGGCACCAATAAGCTCTCGGGATTTTGGTTGATCTCGAGTTGAACGTATCTCACATTTGATCACTGTTCTTACTTTTCAAGTTGACCATCACTCACATTCGATCGCAGCCTTCACATTCAGATAGACTTTCCAGCCAGCTTCTTTCGAAAAGAAGCACTAGACCCGAGTTTCACTCTCATTAGAGCTCATCAGTAGTGCATATCCTTGCCACGGCCGGGATTTGAACTCCGGTCATTCCAATCATGAGGCAACCGTGTTGACCGCCGCGCCATTGACCTCACATTAGGCACGACCGAATTATCAAATCTGAACGCTCAACCACTCTCGCTTGTGAGCAATGATCAGGTTGCCCGATCGTCTCGAGAGGAGACACAGTTACTGCCTGTTAACTCCAATCGATAACCCCGCGATTAGGACTTCCGAGACAGGTCGAGATCACAGAACTCATTAAACGTGCAAGGCGATATTTTAGATTACTGATGAGTAGTCGGGGATTTGGTTTATTTTCAAGTTGACCATCACTCACATTTGATCGCAGCGTTCGCATTCAGATAGACTTTGCAGCCAGCCTCTTTCGAAAAGAAGCACTAGACTCGAGTTTCACTCTCATTAGAGCTCATCAGTAGTGCATATCCTTGCTTCTTTTCGAAACAGGCTGGCTGCAAAGTCTATCTGAATGCGAAGGCTGCGATCAAATGAGTGATGGTCAACTTAAAAATAAGCCAAATCCCCGACTGCTCATCACTGTCCTTACATTAAGGTAGATTTTGCAGCCAGAATTTTTCAATGGGAAACACTAAGCTCATGTTCCGCTCCTATTAAAGCTCATCTGTACCGCGTATCCTTGCTGCTGTCGGGATCTGAAGTCCCGCCGACCGCGTTCTTCTATGCCCCACTGACTTCATATAAGGCATGACCGAATTGTCGTATTTGATCGTTCAACCACTCTTATTTGTGAGTAGTGATCAGTCTAGATCAGCGTTTCGCTAGTACTTGTTAACTCCAATCCATAACCCGTTGATCTGCACCAGGTAAACTGATCGTGTGGGCAACTCTTCTGCTCGTTGGCACGTATTTAGGTATGCAGCTTAGTGACCGATACCCAAGAATGCCAACTCCACTTTGGATAGTTCACGTACTACACATGCCAACAGGGAGCGTCTTCGCACCACACATTGTTCACTTCGACTGTTGACGATTGGAACAATGAACACGGTGACCAGACAATGACGCCGTCCGGGGTTCTGAAGTCCCCCAACCGCCCCACTAAGCAAGGTTGTTAGCTGCTGCCTGCCACGTTCTGGTTATGGACCATTTACACGGCTGGTTGATTGAACATGTAATTCCGTCGTCTTCAGTGACGAGGTTATGTCCCTTATATCGCTACTCTTTATGCGTCAAACTTTCTACTTCTACTCATTCCTTCAATTTCGTCTGTATGTTGTGGTTAGTTTTCTGGATCTGTTGTCTAAAGCAGCCACTCATCATCATCATCGTCATCATCAGCAGCAGCAGCAGCATCAATCATCATCATCATCATCATCAAAACAGCCATGAGCCTG
>QNGE01001776.1:0-51690 GCA_008508345.1 Paragonimus westermani | reverse complement strand
TCTCTTTCTATATAGGGTTTGCTGTTTTTTCATGGTTGTGTGGTAGTTAAGCATTATTGTGAACCACTGATGTATTGCTGTCTATGATGATGATGATGGTGATGACTTACAAATACAGGGCGAGAAGGCGTGATATTGATGAGTTACCTTACTTTTTGTCTCTTTCACAACTTGAAACCACATCTTTTCAAACTACGAGCTCCTTGTTATGCTCCTTCTCGTGTTTCACTCACGTAGATCATTCCACTTCCTTTTTCCGCACAGATATTCGAAGAAATCCAATCGACCTGCAACGAGACTTTGGCGATACATGAATTGCCAGATCACCGACCTGTTCGCACCATGACTACCTCTCCATTTATGCATTCCGTTTTCCGTCGTGGTCCCTCCCCATCCTCACCGGATAGTGATGATCCAGATTTGATGGTTGATGATGGTGACGACTTTGAGCACTTCCCTGACCGCGTGCGAGATTCGGACTCAGAAGATGAAGGTGTGTATATATGGCCGCTTGGGATATGCATGCCATCTCCTTGCGTAATAGTCTATCAAGATAGACGTAGTTTACCTAATGCTCATTTTTGTTTACCTCACGGTTGCACACAGATATATGCATGTCTCTCTGTTAAATGTGAAGAGCGAACGTCGAATCATGGGTACTTATTTTCACGTTTCATGTCTGCGCTACAGTTGTTATCAAACAAAATGATAGTTTAAAACGTTACAATGAGGTCATCGGCTCGTCGACATGTCTGTTTGTCCATGAGTCATCTTTGTCGTATCTATGTGATCATTGAGGCGTAGTGGACATCGAGGTCGATTTGTCTGTTGAAACTGTTGTTATAGAAGAGTTATTCAAAGGCTAGTTGTTCCTGCTTCCCTCTTGCCAATCCAATCGCTTGAGCGTCCGTTACTTTAACCTTATAATTTGTGGTTATGTAGTGTAAGTGGATATATGTTAATACTTAGCGTGGCACACTATCCTAAGTGCTGATTTAATCACCTTTGATTGTCACCTCACAGACTGTTTTCTTCGCCACTCTATCCAGCTGAGTCTGTGCGTCAACCTGTTGCCGCAGTCTCGTGTAATACCCAGAGGTAGTCTCAAAATTTATCTTAGTTTGTAATTCGGATTGAAGCAACTGAGACATTTTTAAAAGATCTCGGTATTTTAAAAGCTGAATATTCACTACTTCTCGCTCTGCTTATGCTCTACCTGATTTGACCGTACTGCTTAATGCCATATCCAACTTTCATCTTTGTTCCGTACCAGAGACATCTCCGTCATCACGTAGATTAGTTGAGCTTTGATTCATTCAGTTGGCTTACAGAGTTACCACCCGGGTGATCTGTCACATGCGTGGACCGCGAAATATTGTGTGTTGCGGGGCGTTTTTGTCGGATTGTTCTCCTCCGTGTTTGGTGAAATGGGAGTCGCAAACCTACTTGCTAAGTAACGCTCATTTAAAGTTTTCTCTTGACTTTTAGTGCAACATCAAAAAGCTAAAAATGTCGATCCCTACGGCGTCACTTGACGTCGCTATACCTGACTAATTCGTTTCAACTCATTAATTTCTAGTGAGTTTATTCGCGTCGACATTTTCTGTTAGTGTTTTGCTGGTGAGCTGTTGTTGCACTGAGGGCTTTCTTCGTGTTGATGTAACAATGCTTATATGTTCTTCTCACTGACAGCTGTTAACCTGTCAAAAGCACATTTGATTTAACTGTCTGGATTTGCTGGAGGAAATGAGTTACTCATTAGCAAGCATTTCTCTCTTGGATGGCTGTTCTACTGTCATAGCATAGATCTTCAGGTATCTCGGATGAACCGCATCCGAACCCTTTTCGTCGTATCCTACGGGCTGCACGGGCACGACGACCCTAATTCATATTGTTCAGTGTGAATCGCGAAGACATCCTGCTCCTCAACGCTCATCCGTTTTAATTCACGTAGCCTACCTTGTCACAAAGTATGTTGTTATGAGACCTTTGTTAAATCGATTGCAGCATTGGGTTACCGGCCCACTTGTCGCACTTCGGCTCATGTTGTATTCTGATCGTTCCAAAAGAGGGAGCTGTTTTAATTTTTCAGCCGGTTGCAGGTTAAGATTTCGGAGTGAAAAAAACTCGCTTACTGCGTTAATCATCAATACGATCTGTCTGGCTCTGTCGGCTGTCAATACACTCCTTTTCCTTCGCCTGCCCCTCCCATGTTCTGCCTACCCTCCTGTTATCAGACGAGAGTCGAGACCTTTGCGACCTGCCCATATCCTCTCTGAGTCCAGCGCACAGTCAATATGCCCTACTGGCAACCAAACAGGATTCATCGAAACACTACCCCGTTCTTCGACAGCGTGAAGCATCAGCTGCTGCCTTTCGCTCCACGGTCCAGCGTCGACCAACCCCTCCGGTCGCTCAGCACTTGCAAACGCTCCAGCTGACGCGCTCACATTTGCTAGTGAATGGGGATGGCACTGTTTCAAATAGGTCTGTTGACACGAACGGTGATGATACATTTAAGTCGGACACTGTTCCTTTCAATCTGACTGGTGGATCTGTGGTAAACGGCAACGAGCGATCAGCGGTGCCACATCGTGTGAATTCCCATCTGGTTCCAGTGAATTCTAATGGATTGGAGCTGCGTGATCAAAATTTGTTCCCTTCGGTGGGTGTGTTGTTCTTCGCTTTTTTCGTCTGTTGTTTATGTTCTACCAGCCGTTTGTCTGTCTTCTGTCTCACGATATTTTCGAATGCATTCTCCAATTTTTAGTTACTGACATTCTGGCCTTCTCGATACTCGGTTGGCTGAAAAACTTTGCCTCTTCATAACTGTAAAATATGTATTTTGACCATAACTTAAACACTACTCGCATTCAATCGCAGCATCATATTCAGGTAGACTGTTCTGATAACCCATTTCGAAAGGAACTATAAATCCAGACTTGCTGCCGCCGATAACCTTGGTCCTTCCAATGAAGGTGACGTGCAGTGAATGTGTTCACATTGGGCATTCGTCTTAGAACTGGCGAAGGAACTTATCACATCGGTGTTTGTTTCTCTCTCTCTCTCTGAATCTGCTTTGACACGTAACCGACGAGCAGAAGCACTGATTGTTGTGCACTTCTGCGAACAGTCTGACACACGTAAACCTTTTGTTTTGTCCTTTGAATTATTTCAACTACACTCTGAGTGAATTTATCACAAGCGAATGCATGTATTAAATTGATCCTAAGTGAGAGCACTACGTGAAAGTCAAGCACACTCTCCCTGACCTTGTATCCAAAAGAGTGAGTTGTTACAGAACTCCACGTGTTTTACACATCTTCATCACTATAGGTAGAAGCACTTATTTGTACGTAGTGACTGTATTGGTGGTTGATCAGTGTTTGATTGAGCATTTGTTCCATTTGCATTCATGGTTTTTTAATGTGCGTGGCGAGTTTATCTCTGTTTCGTTCGGAACAAGGGTTAATCGTTCCTTTATGCCTACAGACAACTTTACTGCTCCCTGTTGATACAAGTAGCCCATTGCACCCCTTTAGAAAGGCCCGCTGTTTGTTGGCGCATTCTCAGATTTTCGTCTGGTTTTTCGAACTCTCAGGGGTTTACTTTCGGTTCTTCTCCGACACGTACTCTCTTCGTAGCTCGTAGTCATAGACTCGTCGTTCTTGGTAGTTGTGTGCACTATGGCAGTCAGTCAGCTTTTATGACTGGCCATTTTGATAGCAGCCTTCATGATCGCAGACCGCTTCCTGCTTTTATTTCCCAATATTCCCTATGTTCTTCCTCTGGGTCGTTGCTGATTTTCCCCTGTTTTTTGTTGTCTTTGCAGATTTTTGTTCTTTCACGTTCTTTCCTTTGTAGGCTCTTCTGAAGTGTGTTACGAGATTGCCGGAAATGCCACTTCTTGATCCACTGACAACCACCGGGCTGTTGTAGTAGACGATTTGAGATGATACTTTACGTGGGCGAACGCACAGTGAGACAGTAATATCAACCGAAATGCTCACTTCTAGTCGCTTGCTTAAGTGGTTTTTCATTTCTTAGTCGTCGGGTTGTGCCGTTTTTTCAGCTCTTCAGTACTTTAGTTACAAGGCGTTTCTTTGATTCACTTGAGCCCCGGTCTTCTGAGGACGGTTTCGAAATTCCCCGCTTTTAAGAGTTGTCCTTGAACGGCCAGAATGGTTTTTAGCGCATGGTGGGTGATTCGTTGCAATATGTGTCTCCATCGCTTCGCTTCATGTAATCTTCTCGTGAGGCACTCACTACTTTGACCAAACGGGGGTAATGTTCCCGAGGCTGCAGTAGAGCACACTGGATCCTGCCCGCTTTGTCATTAGGGTCAGGCAGAGAAATCGGTGTGATGCGTTAACTCTCTTGAAGGTGACCTTCTATGTGGAGGATTGTTTGGTATACTTCGAGACAGCCTCGGTCGATTCCGAGGCTATGTGGAACTGACATGGCCTGGTCAAACCCTTGTTTCATATAGCTGAACATGTTTGCACCTCGGATAAACTAGAAACAAAAAGGGAAGTACTGAGAAAAATTTCGATATCACACTGGTTCCGTGAGAAACCCATCAGCGAGCAAGGGCAATGTGCCACTGCAAACGGCTCAAGTATATTTCTACCTTCACAATCCGAAGGTCCCCATCTGATGAGTGATATCATGCACAAATTAGGATTCATTTTATTTCACACTTACGCGGCCACACATTTGCGCTTAGTTTAATTCATAAAAGCTAGTTCTACATAATCGAGAACGTAGTTTGTCCAACTGTTTCTCACGTTATCTACTAATTCATTTGGATTTACAGTGACGACATCTATCACAGCGAGTGACCGAACACATCTCGAAATGGTTAAAATGGTTGTTGACTTATTAGGCTCAACTTAGTGTATCGACTGCTCGGAATTTATTGATTACTGAGCACCTCATAATAATGAGCCACCAAGTTGACCAATCACTATTCAAACGCATTTATTGAGAACACAATCAAGCTCATGTCCACAAAGGAGGCGACCAAAACAACCAGAACTTTCAAGTTCACTGCGCAAATACCGTAACGTGAACAAACACGTGGAAGAATTCGGTCCATTTTCTTTGAGTATGCTATCCGGGCCGTATTTCGGTTAGACAATACCTTAGAACGACTGGTGACGCATCCTAAGGATTCCGTTTCTATGGGCGACCAGATAGACTGCGTTTACGAAATCAGATGCGGTGATTACAATGCCGGCTACATTAGAGAGACAAGTAGACAACTGAAGGTACATGTTACTGAAAACAAGAGACACACGACGTTTCCTCCTAAACACGCCTATCAATTTCAGAAGCTAGAGAAGGATTCGACCATCGCATTACATGCACTGTCAGAGAATCACAACACTCCCGAGGAAGGCCACCCGAGGTGGTTGAAACGTAAAGTATTACAACTTGCTCCTAACGTTGTGTTATTCCCAATCTGTTTATCAATCACAACATAGGTTTTGATCAAGCTCGAGTGATTCACAAGGGTGCGTATAGGAATACGGAGTGGTGCTGTGCTGAAGCTGTCACTATTTACACACAGCAAACCCCTGTCGGCAGTGTGACGGACACGTCTTGTCTACATCTGTCTCACCCCCACTTGATAGGCAAAGGATGAGACCAATCCGGTCAGACGCAACGCAAGTTGACCTAACCACGGCAGATCCCATGTGACCTCTGTTCCTTTGTTAATGTGATTTGGATTACAACACTTCTGAGGTGGTTGAAACGAAGAGTATTGCAACTTGCTCATAACGTTGTTATTCTCAATCTGGTTATCAATATTATTGTAGCGAAAAAGCGTCCAATAAAGCACAATCTTTACTGTCCAACACGCTAGTTATTATGCCACACGCGCGCTCGCGTTTGTCATCATTCCGGAACACAACACCCCCAGGTTTCCGCTTACGCGTCGTCTGCACTTCTGTCCGGTTTATGTGCCTGATCGGCGCCGTCTGTCTGGGGTGTTTTCTGCCTGCCATTCTTCGCCTGTTGGTCCGATTTCGTTGAACGATGTCTCGTCCGGTCGCCCTTGTTCTCTTCCATCTATCTACGCTTTCCTCTGATCGTAGTCCACCACCGCCTCGCGATATTCCTGCGAGTGTTGGAATAATCGCGCCTCCGATTTTGCTGTCCGTTCTCTTTTGTTGTCATATTTCACCCGTTGGTTCGATCCAGTCGATCAATGACTCATCCGGTCGTCCCCGATCCGTTCGTTGTGGGGTTTTGGACGTCCCTCCCCCGTGTCGAGGTATTCCGCCGTGTGTTGGAACACCCACACCTCCGGCCTGATTATGCACCACATTGTGAGCTACCTTTATGTTGCAATGGGTCAAAACGGATGTCATCGGCCTAATGTAAATCACGAACAAAAGCTGAACACAACTGGATAACTGTCTCTTTGTGTTATCCGTAGGCTGTGATTCATGGTCAACTTAAGAGGAGAGTGTGAGGGTTGACAACCTTGCCAAGGGCCGCTAACGTGAGATAATGGGTCGAATACAGTTCCGCTGGCGTCTACATGTTTCTATTTCTTCCTGCGTAAGTCGTAATCTGCTTTTTCGGGCATACCCCTCTTCAGACAAAATCAGAGAGCAGCTTCGTCGATACAATTGACTCATCGACCATCTTCGTCAACTACATCCAAATTCTTGTGTACGGCAAATAGTGATGCTTTGATCGGTACTGGTACGTCCTGACAAGAAATCCACCTATCCTCAGATTAACGTATTTCAAAGCGGCGTAGGTCAGCCGAGTATCAAAATGAATGGATTTGGACATATGTTTCAAACGTATTACTTGGGCCTTCCTGAAAATTGGGATAACAGCGGTCGTACATAAGGTCCCACGTGTAGGTTCTTGATGCTGTTTCATCAACAAGCAATTTATCAGCTGGTTTTAACTGCTATCCTGAGTAGAAGACAGAAGAATGTCATCCGGGTAGGTGGTCTTGTGAAGCCTAAGGATTCGAAATGCTTAGTGGACTTCTGTTTCGAAATTCGGATCTGTGATTACTACTTAAATGTCACTGAGGAACATATTTTCGGTAGTCACTTGTGCAATTGAAATCTTTCTACTCAGCTTTCCACGCATCACAATCAGCTCTATATTGAAGCACTGTTTCTTTTGCAAATCGTCCCAGTAGCATCGAACGTTTTTCGCACACCTATAGTCATTTGTGGAATACAGTGGATCCCTTAGATTTCTCGTCCATGTCTTTCCGACTTATACTCGAACGCGATGCTTACATCACTCGCACTAACCCGAATGCCTCCTGTTGGCACGATAGCGACTGATGAGAGAACGAGAGATTGGTCCTGTTGTTTGTTCGTGAATATCACTTCACTCACTACCAGATGGATAGCGACATCCACGTAATGCGACTGTTGTGCCACCATGCAATGACTTCTTCAAAAACCATAGCTTTGATTCGAGTCATCATTTCATATGCGACTGGTATCTTTCCTTCATAATTATCTATCCTATACAAGTATACTGCGAATCATCGCAGAAAAAGGCTTGATCCCACTAGCTGACTCTCTACTGAGAAGTATGTGGCGAGCGTTTCTGGACTTTTGATAGCAGTGTGTATGGGCGCGTACACACACGTGGCACTATCGACCCAACGGCAACAACCGACGTGTGCATATTTTGGTTTTTGTCAATTTGGATTGATCGATAAGTGGATTTGGTTTGTTTGTCGCATGTTACTGGCCCTCTGCTTCATTCTGCTCCTTTTTGCATAGTCGTCTTTACTGTCATGCTTGTCACTATGCCAATCGGTTTTGTCTTGAAGTAACAGATATATCCCGGCTGTCGACTAAAGCTGTTTAACTTTCGAACTGAACCTGTGTTCGTAATTTATTGATCTGTTCCAATGACCATTTCCATTTGAACCAGAGTACCGTTTTTCAAATTATGGACACACAACAGGCCATAATAAACTACACTGTAGTCGTTCATGGATCGTCCCTACATTAAAATTCTCAAGTTCTTTGCAATTACTCGGGTACATGTTCCTTAGAATGCCAGAAAAACATTGGTGAGCCTCAATGGACTCAAAGGAGGGATCTGAATAGGTGGATACGGTCACTCTCACTAAGTTACTGGTTGTCAGTTTGCTGAGACGAAATGTGGACTGGCTAGGTAATTAACCGGATTGAACGTGTTCATTATAGAACCGATACTAGCCAGTTCAAATGCGAGTTGGTATCTTAATAGCATCAAAAACTTGAGAGCTTGGAAATCACTGAAAAACGGATTCCCTTCCATCCATTTCTTCAAAACGGTGACAGAATGTATTTTGCAGCATGCCGCGTTTCGTTCAACCTCGTCATGTCATGTACTGCCAGTTACATTGACAGAATGAATCAGTGTAGTTCTCAATAAATGTCAAAACATTTCCTCCAAGTGGCTAATCGATTCGATGTACTGTGGTAGCAGCTTGGCTAACGAGAAACAACGCAGCCCAAGGTTGCGGTTAGCAAAGCGCTTTCAGATATCTGGTCGTCACGTGAACCTGAAGGATACACTCACTGTATTATTGCGTGGCCAAACCAGAAACTGTTGGCTGTCAGTGGGATTCAATTGATTAAACGTCGAAAGTCTATTCCGCGCATGCGAAAATCACTTGTTCAAACCGTATCTCTAGCATTTTTGTACAGGTATACTACTGACGTCTCGCCGTTCAGTAGCTAGTTTTGCGTCAACTAGAACTTCGTAAAAATGTTGGACAATTGGTGCAGTTGAAAATTGAATCCACTATTTTACAAATTCGAGAACCCTCGTCTGTTCCAATTTATTTAAAAGTTTCCAACTTCGAAAACCATTTAAGCTTATTCAATTAGTCAATCGAAACACAATAATTCGACGGCGACTGGTCCCGTTCGTCCACAACTGATTACCTTGGAGAAAGGTAAGACGACTGTCCACCAAATGATCATTTTAAAAGTCTGTTACTCTTCTTGAGCTCCGTTGTAAACCTGATAACCGTCCTTCAATGTTTATATGTCACGTCAATAACGTACTCTATACACCCTGAGAGGTGAATTTTGAGCGGGAGGTCAATTAAATGAGTTTACCTAGGTCATAGTATTATTGGTACAACTGTGAAACCTAAGGACAGGTTATGGAAATTGGTTGCAGCCTTAAGCAATTGTGAACAATATCTATTGATTCACTTTTGATGTTAATTCAAGGACAAGAAGGTTAGGTTTATGTAGAAATTGATCTGAATGGGGAATAACACATGGATAATAGGACGCGTAAATACAAGTTTGTACAGGGATCTAGTTGAACACGTGGAAACACTTGGAAGAATCCGAAAACAAGAGGTGGGTTGCGCCTGATGGGGTTTCTGTCGAAAATGGTTTGCACGTAATTGTTTACGAGAGGTGCGGCTGCGACGGGACAGATGCTTTAAGGATCTGACAAAAACCTAAGTCTTTTGACAACAAACCAGGGAAAACGAGAGGTGAACAACACATCCAGTGGTGAAGCACACAAGCCTAACCAAGTGGTGAGGAGTGGAGAGCAAAATTAAGCGCCAGACACTTAGAGAAAGCCTCCGGACTCCAGTGAAAATATTGATAACATGAAGTGACCATGTCATGTTGTTGCTTGAACTAATCCGTAGGTAGTTGGCGGAAAACAATTAAGGTAACTGTTCATTGTTTATGTAAAATGTACAGCAAACATTAGGGTCTCATATTGGTTTCTCTTCACGAACGAAAACAGGATGTCAGCACATTTGAATGTGTTAAGAAACAAACTGCAAGACTCAGACCAACTTGTTAGCCCGGATAAACTGTTCAGCAGGATAGGAGAAGAAAATCTACAACATTTGCATGGTCAATTACAAATGCTACTACTGTCAAGGATGCATCGTCGAGTGAAATATAAAAAGGTGATAGGATTGCGCTCTGTAAAACGCCGGAGCCAATGATGGGCGACGAGGAGGCTTGATCGCTAGAATGGATAAACTGGCTTCGGTTTGTGAAGTAATCACGTGAATGCTCGGCATTTGAATTTTGAACTTCAGATACTGAATTAGCGTCGCTCTGTCAACGCTTCCAGAAACATCGCTGTTATCGAGGAAACATAAACGGCTCTTGGTTTTTCCCTCACCCCATGGCAGAAGGAAATCAACTAGGTAAGCAATCGCATCGAGTGTTGAATGTGAACGACGACAGGCGAACCGACTGGAATCCAAGATGTGCACCTGATTTCCTATTCGGGCAAAAATTAGTTTTTCCAAAACTTTCACTGCTTTCTAATGCCTAGTTATTTGTAGATATACGTCAGATCGGACGAAATTCAGTCGTTCTTTTCTCAGGAATCGGCGTTATGCGTGCCGTCTCCTAACAGTCAGAAATCTTACACTGTCTGAAACACTTAAAGAACGGCTCAGTTAGTGGTTGGCATAAGCATTCCACATTTTCCTTAAGAACTGTTGGTGATAGACTGTCAGGTCCGCCTGCTTTACTTGATTTTACTTGGTTGGGTTCTTTGGTTAATTTCTCTCGACTGGAGAGGGTAAAATCTCTGCTGGAGCTAAGTGGGAGTCACTCATTGTCCTGTTAGATTTACGGTTGAACTCTTCTTGACTGGAGTGTTCAATCCACTCAACCTTCCCGTGATTTGTCTTATTTCCCTGCAGTTTTTGTTACTCAATATTGTGTTGGTGTACACAGCACTCAAACGATTTAATTCACGTCTGGCAGACTTCGAAATGCATTTGACAGATGAATAATCTTTTTGAGTTATAAGCGCTCAATGTAGTGCCTTTCCAGATTGTACTTTTACTCTTGGCTGTTCCTGATTTATCCGAAAAACGATTAAATTCCACTCTCTTGTTGGGTCATTACAGGTACCACCCTTGAGTACCGACTCTTATCTGAGCGAAACGACGAGCCGATCGCTACCGATCGTGATCCGAACGAGCAGTAACATGTTGAACAAGCGCAAGCGCTGAGGCTCGCCGGCTAGTTAATCGCTCGAACGAGGCTACAAATTACGATCACATGAATTAGGGGGAGCCCGTCTGACCCATCTCAGTTGGGGTACAGATGTGTATAACTTACTACACGCACGCGTATCCTGTCCGGTGTTTGACCACGTCGGTGTAAGCCCTACTCAGGTTGAACGGAATTAGTCTCATTTGGAAGGCACAGTATCATGCGAAAGCATTCTCGCCTCTTTGGCAAAAGCTACAGATTCGTACGATTCCCGACGGCCCCTGACAGGCACAGCTTGTATACGTATGCATAGTGTGTTACTCGACACAAATTAGCTACCAATTGCAATGCATCACTCTTAGTTGAGCAACGGGAAAGCAACTGTAACACCAGTAGGGCAAAATTACCCCCTGAACAAAATTCAGTGTGAATGGAAACATGTGTGACTGTTTTTTACAGACCCGATCGAAACTTCGGTCCGTCGTGAGTTGTCACTGGGAAAGAAAGCACTGGAGTTTACTGATAACCTTGGAATGGAATTGTTCATCGCCAGTAATGTTTAGTTATTCAAATACGACATGTTACATAAGGGGTATCGATTTTTTCATTTTCAGAAACGTTTACAATCCACGATCGATGTTACGTAATTAGATCTCACGGGGCTCACCAACTTGACATTAATCGTTACCATCCTTTACCCCACTGGTAAACCACCCCCGGCGAACTCGTATAAATGTGTCGTGGTTAGCCTGATGATGGAGCACTGAAAACAAGTTTGTTTGCTACGCATTTCATCTCATCTAACTTCCATCCGCTGTCAGTTCGCATGTACTCCGTGTCGAGCTGGGGCTGTGTTAGCAACCCTGTCCATTAAGACTCGACCAGTGCTGTCCCAAAAATACTGTTTGCTGAGAGGGTTACAGATTTTATGTCAACGTGATAAGTATAGTTACGTCTACAAACGGCTCCAGATACCATAAGACTTATGCACTGGATGTTGTTGCAAAGTTGAAGAAAGCTTGCGTGTGCTCTCATCTTTCATACTGAGTTGTTCGGATGCATCAGACATGTGACCAAGTGGGACACCGATTGGTAAATGACCGGGTCAGTTAGTAGGTATGTATTTTCTCTAAGAGCCCGTAAAATGCAGCTCTTCTTTCCATTAAATTTCGTGTCATTTTAATTTATTGTGAACCATTCCAGCTCCTCTTTCTCTCCTTACACTAGATTTCTTCAAATGGGCCGCCCCACCAATCCAAACAATTAAACCAAGAGTATTCCAGTCCTACTCAGGCTAGACGTAATCTTCCAGAAGATGATTTGACCAGCATCGAACTTGGTGATCTGAGCATAGGCATGGCTGGTTTGACACAACCGAGTCGTTCTGTTCTACACATTGCTCACTCTAAGGCTTCTGACAGTCCCCGACTGATCCTTCCAACCCGACGAGGATCCGAAATAACCAAGCCCGTGTTCGCTTACCCGAGCCCACCCACAGTTTCTCGAAATCATAAACAAACTACCCATGTGCTGTCACCAGACGACCGCTCATCCCCAGCCGGTCACTCGACGCTCAACTCCCAATCCAAGATATCGGATTTCACATCCGCGACTGCGGTGGTTCCCGGTTACGGTCGTCCACTGGCACAGAAATCGCCCACTTCGTGTGGTATGATGGCTTCGATCAAGATTCGTCATGCTGCCAAAACCCATACCCTGCCTCCTTTTGTGATCAGTGAGACGGATTTCAGACCCATAGATGATTTTGATGAGTAAGTTCTGGCTTAATCTTACGCTTTACAAAAGTTTCAAACATTGCGTAAACTGCCACCATTTTGAAAGTATTTGGCGTGACGTTAACCGATAATTTATTGTTTGCCAACAATTGGAAAGAAAATCAAATCGACATGGTACAATGTGGATGAACACTTGCGCCCAAACATATCCATTGTCTCTTCGTTGAAGATGTGCTATGTTTGCGTTGGTGACCTGCCAGACCGAGAAGGCCAGCGAATTCCTGACCGATTTTATCGCAACGCCATATTGTCTTGTCATCTCGTTCTATGGTACCTTTGGTTCGTTTGCGTATCACGCACTTGAATTCATGGCCACGCAGCTGTCGCTCACTGAACTTTCGGATACCCTTCCGGATCGGACTTTTTCAGACGGTCCACTTCAGGGCTAAGTCGTCACTGGGTCTACAATTGAAAGACCTACATGAGTATCATCTTGATGTAGCAGCGTCTGACACCCAGGATTTCGCTTGGAGTTACGACGCAAGAGCTGCTTTGGAATCCGATTGTCGTCCATTTTAAGGACACTTTCCAGCCAACGAGGCTGATTGAACATCAGCATGCCTCAGTCTCGTCCTTATCCGTTCGACAAATTGCTTCAGTGTTAGAAACCATGTCTAACGACGGAATACTCAATGTATGTCTTAGACATTGCAGACAGAAACGCCTCGGTTTGCACACATTTTGCTGATACAATGTTCAGTCTTCACTACTGTACAAAAATTTAGATGGTACTGTTCAGGGGTAGAAATGAAGTTCGATGTTCATCTCTAGGCTGCGGTTCTTCTAGATCCTTCTTTCTAGGCGGCGCAACCAGTGCTGGCTTGCGCCACACTAGGTTGCAGTCGATGATCCTCAAACAGATCTGTCGATAAACTGCAACTCAAGTGCAGAAGTCTGTGCAGCTATCCACAATAACCCCAGTCATGCATATTCCAGGTATAGACACAGCACCTCCGCTCGGAGAAGGTAAAAATTATCCCGCTCGTGTTGATATCCAAAACAAATTTGGACACCGTGTCCGCGAAAGCCGTGATCAGTCGTTCACGTTGACCTTCGTCCTATAGCTATGGTCCACTGTCATCTGCAAACAACAGCAGGCGCATTGTCGAATTGTGTAGTCGACCTGAGGCGTCGATTAGTCGAATGTTCAGCGAACAACCAGTCTTGTGGTATTTAGATTCCACATCTTCCTCAGCGTTATGAACAGCGGTTGCTGACATTGCGGTCAAATCTTAGATAAATGGGGCTGGGGCTAATGCACAGTCCTGTTTCTCGCCGGTGACAATGTCAAGATCGCCAGAGGTCGGTCCACACGATTACCCTCTCGTCTTCATGCTCATTGACGAAATTGCCTGAATATCCAGGCTTACCAAGCGCCATCCAGCATGCCGAGTTGACGACGGACTCACCAGAAAGTCACTCTTTTATCTTCATTGTGAAGGCAGTAAACGCTCCATTCTCCTTTCATATCAGTTCAGGGATAACTGCTCCGTAGTCGTCAAACCACTCGTAACGTTTTTGGTGCCGGATATCAATTGTTTGAATGGCTGCTCCTGTGGTGTTGCGACACATCATCAGGTGTAATGGACACTGGAGCGTTTTTGAGACGAACTGCAACTACATGGTAAAATATCGTCCTCGTCTTCGAGTTCCACAACCTCCCAGCATCCAGTTTCCGGTTGTGGTCGGACGATCTACAATAAACGGACTTGCAAACATGAATAAACTATGGTCTTGACCAACCTCTTATTTATGCTGCACTTAGTTCCACGCATCGCTAACATTACGAGCACCCCGCGAATGTTGTTGAACGTCATGATATCGCTCACTTCTTGCAGTAATCGGGTGTTTGTTAGCAGCTACTTTGTGAGTAGCACCCAGATAGAGCAGGCAGTCACCGTTCTCAGTTATTGCTCTAATTCCTTAAAGTAAAAGGGCATCTGGCCAGGATGCTGAGTCTCATTCAACCGACACATTGAAGTCGTCCATAACAAACAGTTAACCACTCGCTGGTGTCGAACAGACTGGTGGATAGCTGATCATAGAATTAGTCCTTTCTGTTATCAGTGTGACACGTAGTTGGACCCTAAACACCGGGAATTGTGTTAAGCTTATTTCGAGCGAGTCGCAGGGGCATGGACATGATTCGAGGGTTGATGAGGTACGGTCCGCGGATCATCAAAGCACTTATACCTGTAGTGATTGCGAAACAGACACCATGGCCTCGCTCATCTTCTGCCGAGTTTTTTCTAGCCTGGGGGCGTGGTGAATAAGACGTTGATGGCTCGTTGTGCCTATTGCTGCAGGCAGTAGATGTAAGCTACATCTCACTTCCGAGTAGTGCGTGTTTTCCGACGGTACGGGATAAAACGCCAGCGGTCACGGTCAATAGTTCCGTGATTGAAGTGTTCCTTGTTTACGGGTATTTTTCTCAACCCCTCCCTTCGATACACGAAAGACAATGGTGCTACACCTACAAATATGTGTGTGCTGTATACCTATAGATTCGCGCATCACTACCAAAGCACCTTTATGCGATCCGTGACGCGACATACAAACCTACGAGCTAAACTGCTAAAAGGCATAGGAGTCGTCATTCTCGATAAGGCTGACTACTTGAGGAAAATAAACTGGTTATTGGAAGATACAACCAAATCCGTAAAGATAGACAACGAGAAGGATAAGACGATGACCATAGAGAAGGCTTTCACGGAATCGTTGCGATGCTTGAAACAGATGGGACTTATCGATTCAGGTACGTTTTCGAAAGTCAGACCAGTGGGCACTGTTATTCCTAGACTTTACGGTTCGCCCAAGGTCCACAAATGTGGATTACCTTTGCGACCGATCTTGGACATGAGTAATTCCCCGTATCATGCAACGGCGAAATGGCTAGCAGGGATATTAGAGCCGGTAAGGAGACAGCTAGCAGTCCACAGTTGGAGGGATTCATTCGAATTCGTTAAAATCTTAAAGGAACTAAATGTGTCGAAAAAAAGAATATTCTCGCTTGATGTAACATCCTTATTCACTAATATCCTGCTCAGGGAAACAATCGAGTTTCTAGGCGATTATCTTGAGAACAACTCCATAAATGTGGGATTGCCGGTAGAAGAACTAAAACGGTTGTTATACCGTTGTACCTATAATGTTCAGTTTCAATTTTCCGGTAGACTATATCGACAAAAGGACGGGGTAGCAATGGGGTCACCATTAGGACCACTACTAGCTGATATTTTTATGGCAAAGCTTGAAAGTGGAGCGCTAGCAACTCAGATTAACTCGTTCACTCTTTACAAGCGATATGTAGATGACATTATTTGCGTAACGGATGAATCAATAAGCCCTAGAGAAATACTGGAACGGTTCAACTCAGCCCACAAGAATATCCGTTTCACCATGGAGCCTGAGTCACCGGACGGCATCTCGTTCCTAGACGTCTTCCTATCCCGCCGCTCAGATGGGACGATACAGAGGAAAGTGCACCGTAAGTTGACGTGGACCGGACAGTATACGAATTTCTATAGTTTTGTACCATTAAGACAGAAAATCAACCTTATCCGATGTATGGTAGATTGAGCGACGAAAATATGCTCGAGCGATACCCTGGAAGAAGAAAAACGATTCATATTTAAAGTCCTAGTTGAAGATGGCTATCGTGAACAGTTTGTTCATAGACATGTGTTAAGTGGCACAAAATCAGACAATCCACACACCGTAGAGAAGAAGTCTGTTTATATTTCATTGACTTTTAAAGGCGACAATGTCTCCAAGAATATAAGCAACAAACTTAACGTAGCCCTAAGCAAGACCTATTTTTCTGCAAAACTGCGAGTCCAGTTTAGTTCCATACAGATTTTGCGTCCTCAGTTGAAAGATGTATTGCTTGTTCATGCTGCCTCTTACTGTGTATATCATTTTGTTTGTTCCTGTGGAACGAGCTATGTAGACCGCACGACACGGCGACTATCCGAACGCATTCGGGAGCACCATCCGGTATGGCTAACTCGGGGCTTGTTAAACTGCTTTTTGTCTGGCTGCTCCCCATTGGTCCATCTAGCATGGTTGAACCTGAAAGGACGGAAAGCTTTCTGAATCAAAAAGTATGCAACCCTAGCCACCACGCCGAGATAGGCCATGCGCTCATTTTATCACATCCTGTGACCAAATAAATTGTGGAGTTAACTAATGCACGAATATTGTCCGCGAAGAGGGACAAACTCATGAGTAAAAGGAAGTGAATCACAGTTTGCGGAAGGTAGTCTTGATGTCGCTCATCTTTTAGGAGGGGAAACAGAATATCTTAGTATGCTAGTTCTGTCTGGTTGAAATGAACTTTACTGCCATACTAGGTTGTCCACAATTGTTAAGATTTTTACCGAGAAATCCAGTTAGTTCTCGTCACGTGTTCATAACTTTTTGCCACATATTTCGCCCACACCTCTGGGGTGGGGATTATGTATCCGAAGCGGATCTTGTCGTTCCTGCTTTGGTTCAGTTCGTCTACTCAGGCGGATTTCGAAAATAAATCGTTTAAATTGTTACGGACCACCCTGTTTGTACTCGCCCGATGAATCAAGAACACGGTAATAAGGTATGAGAAACGAGAAGGAAACGCCCTTAAAAATCAAGTTACTCTCCAGGCTGTGCTTGTAAACGTCTTCTAAATTCACTGGCAACTCTGTCTGTCTTGAATAGAATAGTTAGAGGACAAATTGCAATATGAATTCGTTTCACGTATTCTCTTTAATCATACACACGCGACTAGCGTGAAAACAAAACAAGACTTAAATAAAAAGGTTGTAAACGCAAACCAGGTTGCATATGTTGAAATTCACTTCTGGGCTAATACCATGCATTGAAACCTGAATATTGCCGCAGACACGATGTGTTCTGTTGATGTTGACTATTTACAAACATACCACTGCGTGAAACGATGGATTTTACATGTGGTTTCTTTTCATCTAACTCCATTCGCTTCCCAATCTTTGTTGACTATTTGAAACGTTCACTTGTACTCTGCACGGAAAATGTGAGACTTCATTTTGTGGAGAAAGACCGTCCTGAAGGAGCCTTATCCTGAGACAGTCATTCAGCACTCTGACTCACTTAGCAGTGAAAGACTTGCCTAGCCCGATGGCACGGTGAATAAGAAATTAATGTCTGATTCTGAGCACTACCGCGCTCATTGGATGTGTTTAAAGCTACATCAGGATTTCGGGTAATACCGGATGTTTTCCGACCGTATTGGATAATACCGCCGATGGTTACGGTCAACTGCTGGGCAATTTGAGTGTTCTTTGTTTGATGGTATCTCTTCTAATCCCCTTCTCTCCGATACGCAAGACAGAAGTGCCGTACCTATAAAAATAGTTCTACTGTATGCCTATAAGCTGATTGTTCCTTACTACTGTTGTATAACAGGCAGTTTCGTTGTGAGTAGTATACTACTCACAAGTAGTGTATTACCCACAGGGGACATTCAGGAGCAAAAGGACAAGCCCCGAACACGACGGACAAGAAGAGACTATCGAAACAGTGTGTACATGCTGTGTGAGAACTTTCACCGAGGCGAATGACCATGTACTGTCACCCAATGTATGTGAGTGCATGTCCGTCGTACAAATGAGTGTACACGTTTGTGGTTTAGTTTTTGACATGACCTATACGGAAGTTTGCGCAATAAACCAACTTGTTGGCCAAGCGTCTTTTGCGGACACAACACTACCTATACACTTCTATGCGGTCAGTTACGCCACGTTCATCCCTATGGATGCAACTGCTTTTCGTCTGACTACTCTCCTTTGGCCTGTCTGACAAGGTTGCACCTAGAAGGACCGAAGTCTTAGTCAGCATAACCCACCGGATCAAAACAGCACACAAGCCTGACCACCACGTCAAGTTAGTAGTATAGGTCAGGATTCTTCATATCCTGTCTTCTAAACTATAGTAGTGCTCAGAAGATAGGTACTGAACTAGGTTAAGTTGGACAACATCACTGTATTTAAACAAACGATTGCAATAACTGTTTACAAGCATGAAATTTTCAGCAGAGACTGACTAACAAGACTAGAGGAATGGTCCCCCAAAATATTTTACCCCGTTCGTTATTTGGAATTTCACAACATAAGACAACATCGTCGCTGCAATCGAGGTGAAACGTTCCGTTCGATATGGGCAGGTCTGCAACAGATGAAACAGGGAATTATAGATGGGTTGCAACACATTGGGAGATACCGTTGTTGTTAGGAGGTAACGGCAACGAGCAACCGCCTGTCGAAATCGTCAACATCCGAAAAATGGATGGAAGCTTCTACACTAGCAGCATGCGGGATTGTAACTTGATGATACAATTTGTTAAGATCAGCGCAAATTCAACGCTTATAGGGTTGATGGATATTTATGACCTCCTGTAGAAAGAAAGTAGATGGGAGTGACTGGACCAGAAATGGTGTCTATCATTCGTTTTCGGATAACACGTATCTTTACTGACTAGCATGTTATATGGTTACATAGACGAAAAACCACTAACAGACGGTTGAAGAAATTTTCTCGTTACATTCATTCCCAAAAAGAAACTGATTTTCCGCTCTCTTGTCAACCAGTCGGTTCCGTAAAGGTTTCTCAAAATGAAATCACAAATTCTGTTTTAGAATATGATTCGATTTGCTCACCATACGGTCAAGTATTTCCTAGTTTCCTTGCTTCACTGTATTTCTCGTTCGTCAAATATTTACTGTCTAGTTATCTCGTGCTGTTTTTTCCTCAAATTTCAGCTATGAATTCGAAACCTCCTTTCTGACCCTCCACATTCCAGCTATTTTACTCTCGTCTACCTAGAATCTATCTTGATACTTGTTTGCAGTTTGTATCCGTGTTCAGTTGTGTTGTCCCAACAACCGCGGTGTATTTCAGCACGTCGTCAGTCTCTTCCATTATTCTTCCTTCCCACCCACATTGACTGAAACGTTTCGTGTAATTTTTTTTAGGTTACACAGTTTTATCTAAGAATGGAAGCGGTATGTTTTCAGTAACTACTACTCTGATCCCCCATATACCTCAGTCTGAATTCCTTGAAGTGTCCGGATGCAAATCTTTTTTCTGAAACCGATACATCTAATTGTTATTCCTCTGTACACGCGGATTTCCATCCCATCCCAAGGTGTTCCACAATTGACCATCATCATTGTCACGGACATCAATAAGTACATTGGAGATTGACGGTAATGCTTGTTGATTAAAATGTAAACAAGCTCTAGTTTATAATTCGAGAGAGGTACAGAAATTGGAGTCCATTTCTAGCAAAGCTTTCACGGTTGAAATCAAACACACAACTTCAAGTTGCCTATTCATCGGTATAAGGTTAAGCACACTAACCTGCACTACCAACTTTCCGCCCTCTAATCTAACCGTTGCTTACATGTTGATATCTTCCGGTATGTGCCATTGTACGTAGTTGTCGACAGTCCAACATTTGTCGATGGTTTACGTCCGTTGTTCAAACTGGTCAGTTTTGGCAGCCGTAGGGTAGTAGTGTTTTCATGGATCACTCAGTCTGACGAAGATTCCCTAACCTTATGGATGTACAGTTTGCTTTAATTTTCCCTGCCTTCACCAAATTCTTAAATATACTGCACTACTGCAAAATAACTTCTCCGCCTTTAAGTTCCAGAGCGCATCCTGAGGTACCTGATAGGGAGTGAAATATTGTCCGATGTTGTGTGCACTGCTCGAAACTGACTAAACAGTGGCATCTTGTCACCAGTCTTCTACCACTGTGGAGGTCCACATCGGCATTTTTGAGTGCCGTAAACTTTCCTCCATTATTTCGTTTATGACATAGTTGAAGAAAAGTTATGAAAATGAACAGCCTTGGCTTATGCTCCTCGTGGTGCTGATACTGTCAGACAGTTCACCCAACATGGTAACCTGAACTGATGTCTACTACCAGAACGTTGATAGTATATTTACATGCATTTACATTTGAGTGACTCTAAGAGTACGTAGTCGAGCACGTCTTTTAAGTCAGGAGAAGTTCCTATCGTTGTCCGGCAGCATGTGTGACGTCACCCCCGGATTTTTATGACGAGTGCATATCATTCTCGTCTACGTGAGAACCCTACCTGTGCTTTTCGGATGTCTGCTTCCTGGGTAGCAACAAGTCACCGGTGTGTGATGGATGCCAGGATTTTAGGTACGATTAGAATCAAGTTAGTTCCCCTATGAGTTGTGCACAAGCTCCTGATTCTATTTTTGATTACAGGAACTATCATCGGTTGAATCCGGTAGAAAGCCACGTTCTCAGCCGTTCATGGTAGCTGAAGCCACTGTGCATCCACTACTACCATGTCACTGAACTTGAGAAGTATCGACGTGAGATCGTCTGGACTAGCAGACTCAATAAGCTTGAGAGTCGAGGTGCGATTGCGCCGGTACTCCTGACCTTACCGATCAGAACACGACATTACACACACTTGATGCTAACACGACAGAAGCGAGTGACCCAGGGATTTTATCTTTTTTGATTTATGCTATCTACCTGATTGTTTAGTTTCACTGGCCTACTGACTTTTTTGGTCAGTGGCACTGATTTGCCTAGTCAGTATGGTAGTATTTCCTGACGCAAAAACTGATTCCATCTCACCGACTTTTCAGTTAGCCATGTTTGTCGGTCAACAATTATGCCATGGCTAGGTTTTTCCTGGATATTCCTTTTTGTGTAGATTGTTATTAAGGAAGTTCTGTTTGGCGTCCGATGGCTTTCCTGAGACTTCGTGTTGGCTGAGCCTACCTACTACTGTGTTGTATTTTGTGATATCTACTGTTTAAATGACGTGTTTCGGATCTAACAGTTGTTGGGCACCAAGAATTTTAAATTACTGGGTTTTTATTGTGGGTTGATTCGGTACTCACGTTTTACCGGCGACTTGGCCAGTTTCTCGACGGCTAGCCGTTCTGGTCGGTGAGTCTATTGTTGAGCGAAATTTAGGATGAAGCGACAAAGTACTAGCGTGTAGTTTGAGTTTGTGCATGTGTTCCACTTAGAACGACAGTCCTAAATGGGACCTCGCCACTTATAGCTAACAATTACTTGGTCTTTGTGAGTCCAGGAGTGATTCAAGGAAGTAGCAACGACAAAACAGCGATGCACACGGTGTCCAAAAATAATCCGTCCTCATTGCAGTTTCCACAGCCAATTGTCATTGTTCGAGTGTTGCTTTCCTAACCAGCATTACCAAATCGACTTACTTGGATTTCCGTATATCTGGTTAAAACTTGCCTTAGGTCAGCCAGATCCTAGTGAAAAGTGTTCGTGACAGAGCTGTCACTGCTGTCTTTGAAGGCTTAAGCAGATAAGAGAATGAATTCGAAGGAATTGGCATCTGGAGTTGATGTTAACATTGCTAGATTATGCTAAGCAGGTTTCCATGGACACAATGTGATAGATGAGCATGTTCAACACCACTGACGACAAAGTGTTAGTTGATAACTCCTAAGTAGTACGGACAGTGTTAATCATTATTTTGCGCCCTGTCTCAAAGTGCGAAGTGCTTTTACGACTGTTGTGATTACGTCGGTTTACCGGTAGATAATTGATTTGTGGACGTTGGTTATCGGTTTGTTTACTCAAGAAATCGCATTGTCAATGGCTTAGGTGTAAGGAATGAAATAGCTCGTATCTTTAAGGTTAGGATGGTATTTGTTATTGTGGAGCTCCTCTGACGACAGATAGGTATCTCTCTGAAGCATAAGGGCCACATATATTAGGTGAAGATAATGGTTGTATTATCATACGACAACGAAAAATGACCGCTGAGGTTAGAAGACATGAACTGTCTTCAGGTATTTGGCCGTTAATTTCTGAGCCCAATCGCTCACATTGGGTGGCACCAACGGGTAATGAATGAAGAGATTTGAAATCGGGTATTTGGTAGTGATTGCCATGCAAATTCTTTTGTTCAATCCTCCCGTTTAAACAGACTTAGACGACTAGGCCATATACCAATGTTATGTGGTCGTTTGCTACATCAAACACTCTTTGCCAGTGCTGAGGCTGACTGGCGTAAGGTGCGAGGTAGACGGATGATGACCTTGTGTAAAAAAGTGAAGTCGTTTACCGGGATTTTGCACATTGTATGTCGAGTTCGTCTTTTTGGTCATGACCCTTGCAACTCACAGAGTCGGTGGCTGGACCCTATGGCGGTTAATCAGGCTCATTGGCAGGAACGCTGTAATTTGCCCGAGTTGTCTATGAAGTGAGGCAGATAAAGCTATCTTTCTGATTGTGACTTATCTTCACCTGCGGCTCGATGGTTTGTCTGCAAGCTGTAAGCATCTGATATTGAATGTTTAAACATGGACGTAGTTATTTTCATTAGTTAGGTCTCTCACCTTTCTCTCTTGGTTAGTGGCGGTTTTTTCGTAGTTGTATGACATTTGGGCATCAGCGAAGACCATCACTGTATCGTTGTCTCTGATGATGATGATGATCAATCTACAGCGTTCTGTTTGCGAACCAGTACCATATCCGGTTTTCTCTTTGAACTGGTTACATTTGTATTCAGCTTGAAAAGCTGTATGCATACGGCTCCTTCTGGTACGACAGAAACTGGGAGGCTGAACAATTTACCCATATTCGTGCGCGTTAGGCCGATTTTTATTCGACCACATTCTGAGTTCAGCTTTCGCCATTTTTGATGCAGATTCTTATTCTCTTCACTTTCAATCTTGTCATGAGTATGTGTGTTTGTTCGGTCAGCGCGAACGTTCGATCTACACTCATTCCCCCTCTCCGCAATTACTTGGTGCCTGCCAGTCATTCTATCTGTCGGTCTATTTTGTTACGGTTTGCTGTATAAGACTGGTTTTCGCAAGTTGTCTGGTGCATGAAGCGCGTATTCACGCTGTCGCAGTTATCGAAATTGCTCTCAGCCATTTCAGACTTTAATGGACTTGTACATCTTTTAAATTCTACCATATTACGTTTCACTTGACTCAGAACGTTCAAAAATGCTGTCTGCATCATTTCGCTTCTTCTTTTATTCCCGTTTTTGCACATATCGTTGTCGACGTGCTTGATACTCATAATGCTTGCACTCTTGGTGCTTGTTACCATGCTTGTAGTTCCATCACCGGTGCGTTTCGTGACATCGATGAAAAAAGTGCAAACGGACTCGGTCCTCGGGAACCTGCGGATTCAGAGTTGAACGAACTTGAGACTACCACGGATATGAGGTGAGGTTTTAATGCACAGCTGTCACGTCTTGAACCGTAGTTCTTGGACACTCTTACCGTGTACTCTGTGCCGGCATACCATACTGTCATAACTGAATCGACTTGCCGCTAGATAGGACTCTCAATAAACAAAAGTTCCTGTTGATAAAAGTCTACTTACCGCTATTGAACTTGTACTGTTGCTTACATCTTGGTGTTAGCTACCTTTTCTGCCCACATTCGTCTATCCGCACAGATTGTCTTACTCTTGAATCACACCTTGCTGATTACGTTTATCGAATGAGTGCTTACCCTCTCTGATTACCGGTTTCAGTATCAGGCGGTGTGGTGTATATGCACACATTGAATCTGAGTTGCCTACCAGAATATAAAAAAATAAATCGAACAATGAATTGCAATAACAATACTGTTATCCAAAGATTTGCACCATTGTCTATGAATATTGACAAATATGTACGTCGTCTGTGAAATCGCACGGGGCAACACGAAACCATTGCATTAATCGACTTCGGTATAAAAGGAGACTGCTTTTTTTAAACTGGATATCTGTGTGACCTGCCCGAAGATCGACAGTTTCAGGTAGGGTGGTCCATATTAAACTCAGACTTATTCATTCGTGTGCTTACGGTGAGTTTGTGAAATCCTCAAGTAACACCATATAAGGATTTTAACCATTTACATAAATACTCCAAGGGAATTTCGCCATCGATCCATGAAGTAGTACGGCTAATTTTGGTACAGGTCACACCTGTCCGTCATCATAGATAGCAATACACCAGTGGTTCCCACTGATGTTCAACCGCCATACAACCATGGGGAAAAAAACTTGAGCCCTGTACAAGAAGCGGAGAAGGGACATAGCTACGTCTGTATTCGAACACCATCCATGCTGACTTTGTGGGAACATTTTCGAAGCATGCCATTCCTTGGAGCTATTGGCACCTATTTCAACTTGTCAAAGATTCTCTGCACAAAACACAGCACAGTATGCGGATATGTGTATCGACTTCCCGTCACTTCGCTGTCTGACTTAACGTACCTGTTTATGCTGCAAAACATTGTTACGGCGAGTTGAACATTGTGTAGTTTACTTGTCATTTTGTGAAGTACAAACGCTGTGAAATCGTCATCTGACTTCGTCAACGATGTGTTCAAGAAGGCGGCTTCGTCCGGCCAGTGGAACTCACTTATTCAGTGTGTTACTTGTGCCTCGTCGAATGGTCCGACTGCGAAGTTGTTGATTGCTACTGTGTGTGCCTGTTTAAATGCATATGATCTAGCAAATTATGTATCGTCCAAATCCGATTAATGGCCTCAATCAATAATTATTGGTTTTGATCAATTTCAATCAGCTAATCTGAATCGGTCCCAGAAAACGAATTCCGTCTCTGATTGTTCATACCATAAAGTTTGGAGCGATATAGCCTAAACATTCCAATCAGTACATACAGAAACTGAGGCGAAGTTACATCTATTCCGATGACGGAATAAATTTGGTTTTCCCTCTAGCCACATGCTAATCTTCGGGAACTCTCCAACAATAGGTGAAGCAGCAGACTGTTGTGCTCGATGTAGCGTCATTATTATCTGCCAAATCGATATCCTTCATCTGAGACAAACAGCTTTAGTCGAATCTTACGCTCCTAGCTTGAAAACAGTTCTGTTTTGATTGTGTGTGAAGTTCAACGATCTTGTGAGTACACAATTACCGCACTACGAGCGAGATATGTGCAGACAAGGTGACCACCTCGATAGGGACCGTTTTGTTTTGGAAATTTGGCGTCTGATGTAATTACGCACCAGTTCAGCGTCGGTATCAACCACTGACATTATTTACTCTGTGCTAAGCAGTGGTGTTCTGGTACAATCCAGGATGTTCAGTCTTCTCGTTTTTGTTGAGTCATCGCTTCAAAGAAAAACTCTTGAGCCCTGTGAGAGCAGTTTTATTCACTCCGGTGCCATGCTTCATCTCTGTGAGTGAAGTTGCAGGTCAGTTTTGTTGTATCTGTCGGGCAGGATCAAAATTATCGGAGATAATTATCCATTCTGTCAATTTGACCAACACCTTCAACATCGTTTGGAGCAGGCACTTCCTTGATTGTCTTGGTTTTTTTGTAAATAATTGCGAAATGTGATTGATATAAGTGAGACGATTGATTGCAGCGGTGGCGTTTCCGCAGATTTTCAAGGCAACCTCTCTCACAAAGAAACACTATTCTACAGTTTACTTTCTGTCGGAGCTCTTTACTAACGCACATCCCTGTCACGGCCGGGATTAAAACTCTGGCCACATCATTTGGAGTGGGAGTTTTTTTTATTGCCCTCTTTCTTTCGGGTCGGACTATCTTTTTCCAGGTCGCCGTGTGCCCGTGAGAATGATGTCGTTTAACTTCGTTAAAGTGTAGTACCCCTTCGTTTGCGCATCATTTGACGGCTTTGGGTCTGCGCGTGCGCGTACATCAACATCCGCCCTAGTCACAGCCGCGATCTGACTCACGAAATCGGCCGATTGATCAACTTTGTTGACAACACGTAATGCGAACAAACAATTCAGTTCTTTGAACAACTTGTCTCTTAAAATAGCCTGTACTTTTCTGGCCTGTAATGTTACCGGTTTAGCTGATACATCTAGTGTCAAGCGTTCGTAATCATCAGATCTACCCAACTCGTAATTAAGAACACAGATAAAGATCAGTGATATCTGAGGTTGTCTGGCATGCACAAACAAACAAATCGAAGTTAAGTCATACAAATCCTGTCAACTGAGTAGCCTCACAACCAAAAATCGGCATCGGGTTTTCTTTAACGATTACAAGTTTGAGTGTCTTCGCCGTGCTGAACACGTCCATTGTGGCTACCTTTTCCGGTTGCAAGAGGGAACCGTTCCACAGTCGTGGCTTACCAACTGTATTCAATATGGCCGCGAGAATCTGTCGCGAGATTATTGACGGCTCCCCGTAATCAAATTGAGATTTCACCGACTGGCCGCTAACAGTCATCAAGATGGTGAGAAGAAATGTTGCAATATGTATGCATTTCCTTTGTTCTCATCAATCGATTACATAAAACATTCAGTTACTTAGTTTTGAAACATAGCAACAAAACAATGAAACGAATCGACGTCACGTAGAGTAAGGTAAACGGTTTCAGTACCGCGGAGACTAAATTGATTGCGACAACACATCCTGGCGGCAGAGAACCGATTTATGAAACTGTTAGAGGAACCCATTTCTTTTCCGTCCAAAACCGCCTCCTTCCTCGAGAAGACGATCCTATCCAATCATAATAAGCGGAAATGTCGTGAACATTCGAGAGGTGACCTCCACTAGTTTTTTACCTGTCTGGCCTCTATTCCGCTACGCTCATTGGTGGTTTAGTGACCTTAACTGCTTTTTTGATGGCTGTCCTTCGGTTTTCTGATTCGAAAATGTTGGTAGGTCACTATGCATCCTATAAATACCATGCAATTTTTCTCCTTGTTGCACACGTTTCGAGGCCGAACGGAGTTGCTTTTTGCACCCGTCTTTTGGTTTGTCTTGGGCGCAATTAACGGGGACCGCCGCGTATTTTCGGGACCAAGATTGCTGTGTTAATTACATCAAGGAGCAAAACCCGATTTCCTATCAGTCGTCTTATTATACTGTGGACGAACCAGCGTACTGAGTCAAGGGTTACAACAGAAACTTGATTCACATCGCCACATCTCGAGGTTGCGGCTGTGTAATTAGACCATAAGCTAAGTGACAAGATCACTCACATGGCCCCTTGTAACCAAGTGTTTCACATTCGAACAATCAGCTTGACACGATTACCTTTTTACCTCTTTTTCCTAACTGTTGATAAATTACCTTCGACGGATCCCATCATCATGGTCGCGTCTACTCCGTTTTGATTGGTAATGTCCACAACGTGCCTGTTATTTTATCCGTTCAAGCAAGCCCGACCCCAGTCCACACGTGTTTCCTTCTGTTATCGCTGACTACCAGCTATACTACATTAAGTCACTAATTACGAGCTGGTTAGTTTACTTATGAATATATCTTGATAAGTAGTAGTTGGTGCAGTTGTTCACCAATTCTGGTTTGTAGGTTGAATTCAGCGTGTTGGATTTGTTGACTGAAATGTTCTTTTTGTTCCAGTTGGGTCTAGTGGTGATTTGGCAAGGTTTTTAACACCTGTTCTTTACTATCAGTGTCTTTTGAACGTAATCGGTTCAGTTTTTTCAAAATTACATCTGGATATAATGGAATCTTTATGAAGCACCTGTGTCAGCATATTTTAAGCACGAAAAGAGAACAGAATTGTCTCACGAATCCAATACGGTACTGGCCTCACAAGCTTCTACAGCCGAAATGGTATCAACAGTTGTGTTTGTCGCCACGTTTCGTGTTTTAATGAAGTCTGTTTGGTCCCTTGTTCGGCACGTGTGAAAGCCATTGTACTAAATGTTGAAGTGAACAATGTCATCTGGTTCTCCTCCTTTCAGTAATCACTCTTAGGAGAAAGCATGAGAATCTGTCACTTCAACTAGGTCACATGCAGACCTGGTACCGTTAACAAAATGTTGTCTATGTTAAGTTATCCCCGATATGGTATATAGCAAGGTAGTTCAACATATATTGGTGTATTTTACTTGATTCTCGATGTTTACGTCCAGCAGATCGTTCCTGTTGTTCGGTTGGAACCTCCCTCATTGTCTTTCGTCAAGATTGTTGTCCATCTATGGTATAGGTGCGTTCGGACGGTGTTCCCAAACCCCGGATGAATTGCTCGGTAATTCAACATTAGGGACTTCAGTTCAGTTCTCTTATTAACCAGGTTGTACTGGGCACGATGACTTCAGACTCTTACCCGATGTTTGGCAGCACAGGGCATGTTTGTCTCGTTTTTTCTCACACTGTAACCCTAAACTAAGCCGAACGTTTAAAACAGTGCGGACGAGAGTTGTGAGTAGGTTTGGGTAAGTGTGCAGCCTGCCAGTATACACTCACTTTAAGGAGGGCTACCGTTCTTTATCTTGAAGAATAATATTGGTGACTCATGTGGCGATATCAAACGTGGGTCGCAGTGAGGAACTTGAGATGCTGTGGAAGCTGTAATTGTACAAGTGTTGAGGAGTTGCAGTGGATTCTGCTGTAGGAATAGAAAGGTGTCTTTTTCACTACCATATGTTCTCCAGGGAACTTAAGAGAATGGTCACTCCTGGATACTCAAGTTATGACTACTTTGTTCTGTTTCATAACAAGTAATCACATTTCACGTTGCGTCCGTAAATTGTTCGAAACTGGATTATCTCTTCGGTTGTTTCTTTTTTATTTACATCGGCTTTTCAATACTAATGAGTAGTTTGGCCGGTTCGATAGTTTGGAAATGACGTAATTGCGAAAAATCTGGACTGGATTCGAGCCAGTGACAGAAACAACATATCCAAACGCGGCAAATGCTCTACCAGGTTGGCTACGAAACCACACTGGAAGCTCAGATGTTTCAGCTTTGGACCTAGTTACCCAACCAACCAACTGTGTCATATGGAATCCACTAAACGACCCAGCAGATTGACTGTCCAAGCAAAAACTGATCGAGAAATGACAAAAAACGACCTCGATTTTTGAAGAAAATTCTCGAGTAACTGGTATTTTGAAAATCTATCTTCCCAAACTGCGTCGTCGATCATCGTCAAGGTGTTAAACTCAGTCTTCTCCATGACCACAGATGGACCTGGTCCTATGGGTGTGATTGTTATCTCCCATTTTCAATTTATATACGAATATTGGTTATCCAGAATTATGAGTTCCTCACCAATCTATCTTATTGCCTCTCGTCTGATCCCCATCTTTCTTCTTCCGTCTGCACAGTCTCTGCAAATCCCGTTTTCGTTCTCATCGAACACTCAAGCTCCGTTCAACCCCCGGTGACCACAAGCTAAGTGATTGAACTTAACTGCGAACATTTAGCCAAGTCTATCACATTCGTGAGTTCGGTGTTGTTTTTATATGTTTGAGCCCATTATTGTGAATAATTTCCTATTGATTCGTGCCTGCAAATTGCGGTAATGCTACTTTCCCGTTTCTACTTCGTTTTCTAGTTCGTTCATTGCTGTGCGATATTTGATACAGATGTTGCTGACATCGTCCGTTCTGAATGTTGTGCGTGAACAGTCCCGTCCTATTTCAAGTATACCGTTTCTTCTGTTCTCCGTAAGAGATGTGGTCTTTCTGTGTGCCCATAACTGATGGCAACAGAGTTTAATTTTTCACCCATCTGAATCTCTCATTGTAATAGAATCGTTTTTTGACATTTCACTGTGAATACTTTGCATGGCTTTCATCCCTGACCCTCGTTTCATCCGCCTTTGTACATCTTTTTGATTGTACAATACTGCCCACAAACTTCCACCGTTTGCTCCCGTTGTTTCTTCACTTCTGTTGGATAAGTTTTAAGTTTCCTTCGCAAGTTGATCAGTTTCATTGATCATGACTCTCTCTCGTTACTTTCATGATCTAATTTTCCGTATGATACTTTTTCAATGAATTGATTTTTCTGTTTTTTGGAACAGTCTGGCAGAATAATACCCAATCTAGTTTTCACTATTGAAACAAGTACGACAATGAAAACCAAGACAGCGCGTTGACCCCGTGTATTGTTATTGACCCTGGAAACTAGAATGTACGGATAATGTGCGTCAAGCTAGCGAGGAACGAAGTGGGCTCCAGGACGGAAATGGCAAATTTGCAGCTTCGTTAAAACAAAACTAGACAAATGTTCAAAATCGTTAAAAATGGAGTGCGGCTATCAGAAATATTGATTGTCCTTGGAGAATAGTAATAATAAGATGTAACAATATAATGACAGGATGGCATCGTAAATGATATGCTAAGTATGCGATTTTCGGTGTGGATGTTCACTACGTCTCCGAGTGGCTAGTGCACACATTTTGGGTTTTGGCATGGTCTACCAGGCCACATGACCAGTATAGGTAACCGGGTGAATGTCCAGGAATTAGTTTGTTTCAGCTCATAACTCTACGTTTGATTGTAATTTCTGCGTTATCACTGTGATGTGTTTGCCAGACTGGCACTGTGGGCATCAATTTTCATATAAAGCTATCTTCATTCGTTGTTGGTGTTCATAGTTTTGATTCTTCCTGTTATCGTTTGGGTTGGCATTTTATCGATCCCCTCTCACAACTGTACTGTTATGATTGTTTTTGCATTTTTTTACTGTTGTAGCCACTCACGAAAATGTGATGTTTTCAAGTATTCTGGTGTTAATCGTTTATTTCCGCGCACGTACGTTTGCCTTTCCGCTTATCAGTGAAAGCGTCTATGCAAACTCAACACGATTCCACTTAAGTGTGCAATGCTTTGCGCACAGGATTATGTGCCTTTCTGAATATCTCACTCAGCTGTTTGTTTGGTTTGTCATTGGAATCATTTTTGGTTGTTCTTCAACAGAGCTGGTAGGCTTGTCAACAAATTCACTCCGGTGTATCTTCCGCGTCCTTGTGTGTACTTTCTGTTTTGGCACCGGTTATCGTCGATGATCAGCTTGTAGACTAGGATCAAATACCTTTTTATGCCACGTTTTGCTGTTTTCCCAACTGTGGCTTTCTGATTAATTCCTTTCGGGATTACGTACAAAGACTGGGGACGATCAATTCCTATGAAGGACGTCTTATTATGATGTGCTTAGCTCTTATTTCTAAACAGTGTTGGTAGATCGCAGATCCTTATTGTATGCGGTCGTTCTGTGTTACCCGACTTCCCGGGATGACATACTGTGCTTTCGCTAGTACCATTTCAGTGTTCTGATTTCAATGAAGATCAACACACTGCATCCGCTCCATGTTGTTTCTGGCTGCATGAGCTGTTTGATTAGGCTCAGGTGATGTACGTGTGTATGGGTAAGTGATAAGGCACCCGCTGTTGTGAATGTGCAAACACAAGATTTTCCCAAATGCTACCACCGAGTTCGCGTGGATACAATTACCGCACAACTTTTCCGTGTGAGAAAAGCAGACGGTAGTTAGGGCACGTTGTCGGACGTAGAAACGGATCCAGCTTCCTCGGGTGAGTGTGTAACTTTCATGTGCCTCAGATTTGCTTCACCAAAAATGGCAATGACGGTTTGCCAGCCTAAGAAGATAATCTTTTGAATACATATTCGTGGTACCCACTCTCTAAACGTATGGATACCTAACCAATTTGATCTCTGGAAGTGGGTTACTCCCGCAATTCCACCAGAATGCCGCAACAGTGTATGTCGCATGGTCGCCGAATTCACTGAAATTCCACCCCATACGATCCTGATGCCCAGCTTTTATTATTTGGCCTCTTTGTATCTGATTCCTTCTTAATTTTTCAACTCAACTAAAAGCAATCACGACAGAATTCCACTGTCAATACTGACTGCCAAAGTCGAAGTACGTAGCCGTTTGTTTCGCTTGCACAGTGGTGTCGTAGATTCTTTTATCAGATCCTGTTTTGAGCTCGGTGTTCGCTATTTGGCTACGCGTCGCCCAAACACGATTCGATCGTGACATAGGGCCTGATAACACTGGGCTTAACATTCGGCCCCGCCAACACAGTGTCTCACTCGGCCGGGTTTTTTTGCAAAAGCACGAGTAACGTATCCGGGTGGCCGTGAGGATTGCACGTATCAAGGCAGAACATGAGGTTCAGGCGAAGTCCGATGTCCTAGCTTACCCCCTCATGGGCCTGTCCACTATTGTCATCCGAAGCATTTGACTCTGACATACTGTGTCCACCCTGGCCTTCTGTACGCCCCACCATCCACAAGATCTTAGGGACTGGGTTGAAGCGATCGTGATGTAGGCAGCTAACCCTCGGCCGGCCTTTACACCTGTAATGCCAATGAGCTCAAACGGGAACGTGGTGGAATGGTTGCTGCAATGAAAAGTGTATGCTGAGTTTTCCTTCTGTATTTCAAAATGGACATGCGTTGTCAGCTCTCGCTGACAGCGGATTGCACATTTAGTTACGTCGTCTACTGGTTCAATGACCTACAGCTATTTAAATTTTGCCACAAACTCTGTAACTGGACAGAGTTTTACGAATATCCCTGATTGCCAGCGAAAGACTCACCTCGTGAACCTCATTACGAGCAGCACTCCGTGGTATTCGATATGCACTTGCTTGCTGCAAGAAACGAACGTTAGCATTATAGTCCATTTAGGAGAGTTTAAGCTGAGTTTGTTTAACTATTCATAAGTCGCTTAGCTATTACTCACAAAGAATAAGTATGTGAACAAGAGTACACGCCAACACAACAAAATGTCGGTTTGTTACGGACGTTTGACAACAAACCACATAACAGCGAGACGACAAAGCGCAATTGGAACTAAGGCTACTGGTTAACACGGATTCAGCAGTACAGAGTAAGAACGGATCAACTGCACACAAAAAACGTTCGGCCCAAGTATTAACTCTCAGTAACATACTGGGATTAACGTTCTTCGAAAGGACAGTTCACCGTGAATAATTTGAATGTAAAGAGCGTTTCATAAAGGGATGATAAATGAGGTCAAGGATAAGGATGTAGCGATTGTAATTCGTAAATGAACATTATCTTGTTTAACTGTATGAGTGATTACGTTGCGCATAACGCGGATTACATTATCATTTCGTTGGGTTACTTGCGATGTTATTGCTACTGAGTAGAGACTAGTTCCATGTTCGGGTTAAGTAGAATTCCGACTACTATTGCGTATTCCTAACCACTATCTATGGTTATAAACTTTCTGTCAGGTAAATTACCCTCGCCGCACACAACGCAAGCAGTTGCTCCAGGAATCAGTGCTATTTCCTTGCATCTCCATCACGTTATTACCACAATGATTGACAGATAATGCTTACATCGCTTCGGCTGTAAATGTGATCCACAGATGTTCATCAGAAGCGAAACAATTAAAGAAATGGTTAATTCAGATTTCTTGAGTAATTAGGTGATTACTTGACACAAACCGAACATCGCTGGGCTAGGTTATCAAACACAGAATAGTACTCATTTCGAAGAAAATTAGACCGACGATTTCTTGTTCAAGAACGTCATGCGTTCATAAAGAATGTACTGTCGACAAAATACACATATAAACAAAGGAACTACAAAAAGGAAATGAACATACAGCTGGACAAAGTACAGGCATACGGCGTGATTTCTATTTTCTCTTCGCTGGACGCATCGACATCTGCACTGTTTAATCGCATGCAGACTTGTAGCAAAGCCGGTGCTGTTGACAATCTACACTCAAACCTGGATAATGATCAATAATCGGGGTGGATGCAGCGTCCTTGTTTCAAAATTCAGATGAAAAGCTCGTGGATGAACAGAATGGTTCTTGAAGTAGCTGCCTGTTATGTGTGACGAAGGTCGTGTATATGACAGCAATTTGGTAACCGTACTCTCTTCATTTATCCTTCCTTTATTGATCACTCTCCTTACATTCAAGTTACTCATGGCGAATTATTCTTCCGAAGAGTGCCGACTCTGGTATGTCACTGAGGCTGCAGAATATTGTACATACTTTCATATTTTGACTTGTTATTGTGTATAGCCTACATCAGTTGGCTTTGTGCAAAACAAACACCACTTGTTTGAATTGATTCAACCAAACAACTCACGTTTGCGCGTCTCGTCTCCTTGGTGCTCCTCCTTTGCCTGTAATGCGTTATTCGGTGACTGTGTTTCGAACTGACTGTTTGTGTTCGTATCTTTGCATGGAGCTGGTCACCTTCAACGTTTTATAATGCTTGCATGTAAAATGCCTTTTGCGCACAGTCTTTCCGTCCTCACTTCCAATTGTTAAACCCTTAGTTGTTTGTAGTTTCAGTTTCACTTACGAGCTGTCGCCTCGCTGTTACTTGACTTGTATTTGGTCCCGTTCGTCCGAACAGTTTGTCTGGAACCCCCTAATAACACTGAGTTTTGTTGTTTTCTGCTTAGTTTTAAATATCATTTCATGGAAGACGGTGAAATATTTTTCACCAAGCTGACAAGTCAAGAAATTCTTTGGTGTATCACAATTTCCTTATCACGATTGCTTACTCATTGATAAACTTCGTTTATCTTATCTGGAATGTGAAGTTCAATATTCTATGGGATATATTTGAAAAACATAGATTTGCGTCGAAATGACCGTCTTCCTTGTGGAACAATCATCAGACACACTGCCTGAGAAAACCATAACTATCCACGTGATACTTGTTGAAGTTGCTCTCGAGATGTTACCATCGTGTGGAGTAAACATAAAAGCTACAACACGGAGTGCTTCTTCACGTCGTTCACAATACAAGACCATGTGACGCGGGAGCTATGTATTTTACTATGGGGTCTGCTATATCATTTTTGTGATTCTCCTTAAAATTCCTGAGATTACTGTAGGTGATTTGATCGATATCGGATGCGTTGTGATGTGATCCCTATGTTTCTATGGTGCTTTAAACATGAACCATGACGAATATGTGCTTTCCAATTTAAGTCGCCTTTTTTCCGTTGTCAAGTAGTCTGATGTGTGTGAATTTCTAAGTCCGAGAATTAAACCTTTCTTTCCGTGGTTTCTCTCGAGTGAACTATAATTCACACTTTAATCTACAAACCATCATCTTGCTTCAAATTAGCCATGAACACTTGCTGTCCTCCTGGATATGTGCTTATAAATACACATGTATATGCATAATTACCGCTGTACGCATCGGCACACTTGTAATGACAAGACATGAATGAACTACAATAAACTTCGGTACAAAATGGCGAGTGAACTCTAGGTCTACGATCATCAAAGATGAACACCGTTCCTGAAACTTCTAGTAATATTGGAAAGTATTCTGTGTCCCAAGCGTAGTTGTTAATGCAAAAGACGAGTCGAAATTTAATCCAACAACGGAAAGTTTTCGCTCCTAATCACCGACGTTGAATGAAGAACTGAAGGGTGTGTGTAGCAGAGGTTTACTCAAAAGTGTTATGTCTATTTTTATTAAGACAAGCAAAGATGTACAATGTATTCTGTGATGAATGTCATTGAACATATACTTTCACGTCAATTATTGAAATTCAGGTCGTACACTTTTTGATACGGCGCGTAATTCTGATACAAGCGTGCGGTTATCGTTCATTCGCCGTTCTGCTCAATTCGGATATATGGGATACTGGTCTCGCGTTAAGTTCTATCTATTCACGAAATATCACACGTTCTGAGGCAGCATTTGCACTGGATTAGCAGAACTAACCAGAGGACAATGAAGACATCTGTAGTGATTGTAATTCATAACCGAACATTGTGTTCTGTTGTTTTTCAACTACGTGAACAATCACTCTGTACAAGTGCTGCAACATTTGTCATGCAGTGATGATCACATTAATATTTCATTGGCCAGCCTGTTGCCTTATCGCTTATGCGCTTATGAGGTAAGTACACTTCTAATCACTATTGCGTATTTCTGGCTACCGTAATTGGCGTCGCGGACTTCTGTAAGTTTTTACGATGGATTCCTGCCCATTTGAAATTTGGAGTATTCATAATTCGTCCAAAGAAATCGACGATCACTTAGAACGCCTTGAAACGAGGTGCTTCATGGACAAAGAGCTGAGGCGGAAACGAAAGCCGCTCACCCTCTCACCGCAATTGGTTAGGATGCGTACAGATTAGTGAAAAACCTGTCATGTCCTGATTCACTAATTTCTTCCTACGAATCCTTGAAGCAGCTGTTGCTTTTACATGTCCGACCTGTAGATTTTGAAGTAGCTGAACGAGCCAAATCCCATACGTTCTTGAGAAAGGTAAATCAGGCCATCAGACAGTACATTCTCGAGATCCAGACTCAAGCAGCTCGATGTAATTTCGGGAAGCAATTGCAGGATCAACTTCGTGCCTGTTTGATCGCCGGAATAAAAATGCGTAATCTGCAACAGAAGCTGTTACTGTTTCCGGATTTCTCTTACTACTCAGCTAGAACATCACGCGAACAGTATCGTGATGTCACGGCTGCTGTGAAAGATGACCCGATGATTTTATACAACAATGTGAGACGATCAGAAGATCAAGAAAGGCGAAATGTAACTGATAATAATCAACATGCACCTGACTTAAATGCCACTCGAAGGTGGAACAGTTGTAAGCAATGTGGTACCGAACATTCTCCATTAACTTGTCGATTTCGTAACGCAGCGTCGCAAATGTGGTAAAATTGGACACGTTCAATCCGTTTGCTACAGTTCAGTCTTCTCTTACACGATTCAATTGTGGTGATGACAACTTGAATTCTGGCTTTCCATCCATTGCTCTCACTATGGTTTCTGCCAATTCCATTGGTTCCCCCAAACATAACACAGCCACTCCCTGTTAATCGTGGCCCTAAACATTTTTCCATTGTTGACACGGGTAGTGTTCAATCTTCTATTTCAGGTGATTGCATGAAGCAGCCAGGACCTCCTGTTGTCTTGAGGCCTGTTAATATATATGTTAAGGGTATCACTGTTTGTGCTGTGCCTATTCTTGATGAATGTGAACTCTCACTCACAAATACACAATCCGTCATTCACACGTTCATTTTTTTATCATTAATTCTGACATATCTATTGTTGGTCCTAATTGTATGAAGATTTTAAAGCTCTCTCAGAGCCTGTCGAAGCTTCTGACTCTATGAATTCCGTTTCTGAGTCTGTTTCAGTTCAGTTGGCGAAGAAGTAGCTGCCTTCGGGCCATTGCAGACAAGAACTCGTGAGCGTGTGAAGACAAATCAGCGTCATCATTACAACCCGGACTTTCCTTTGAACTGTGGCGGGTGTAGTGATTGCAATTCGTAACCGAACATTGTGTCTCATTGTTACTTTGCTGAATGAATTATCACTTTGTACAAATACTGATTACATTAGGAATGCATTGGCTAGCTCGCTGCTTTATTACTACTGCGTAGAGACTAGCTCTGGGTCTGAGCCAAGTACATTTCCGATCTTTATTGCGTGCCTCCAATTACCACAATTCGTTTCTCGTCTGTGTAAGTACACACTGTTATAGCGATACATTTGCAAGTATGTGCTGTTTGCACGTTTGTCTATTCTGGTATTGGTTAACTTGGCAGCGGATTTGTCCATCAACTAATCGGAAATGTCGGTTGTTCAAATCATTTATTTCCGGCTATGGAGGGAAATCGACTGTCGGTGCTCGGTTACTCCTTTCGTAGTACACGCGCACTCTGGGTTAGGTTTTTAGGATATTTCACCCTCCGATATGTGTTAATATTCCATTATTGCTGTAGTAGAATCAGTTTTCACGTGTCCTCTCAATAATGGTTTTGAATTCAGATTATCTTTTTCACTGTTGGATATTAGGAAAAGGCTTCACTTGATTGCTAGTTTATGCGTCACTCAATGTGAGCTTGAAACGTTTCTCTGCAATCAAAAAAGAGGGTTCAACCGCTGGTTGCGTTCGAACCACATCCACGGAAACGGTGAGTGGTAGGAATTATGTCGATCTTATTACGACTTGCCCAGAATTCACCTAGAACCGCAAGACAATTAGCCCCAGAAAGTTCCGCAATTACCCCATGACAGGATACTTGCGGCGTCAAACTCAGTCTTGCAGACTAGTTCCTCCGTAGGTGCTTACGTTGCGGTTGTCGTGCTTTATTGTTAAATAACAGTGGAAGATAAACGGCTTTCGACTCCTCTTGAATCGTTTCTAGTTTCCAGTCGGTAGGAATGGACGTGCGAGGAGCACGTTCAAACGCCCTGACGGCTAAGCTTCACTTCCGTAGTTTTCGAATGGCTGTCCAAACCACAATCACTTCCCGGGCAAAGACACTTTTATGTTTGATGGCTTGCTGTGATGTATTACTCGCTCTCACTGGGACATAAACAGCATTCTGTTTTGGCTGACTGTAAGAATGTCGGTCCCAGGTTTTCATGAGGTCTCCCGGTTGCCACCGGTGCAATCCATCAGCGTTTTAGCGGACTGAATACCGGTACTAACATGATCCCTTACAAATCATGCAGTTTCCCGTGCTGTCAGCGGCCAGCATAACTTTGTATCATTTTACCTTGTCTCTACTTCCGCAAACTCGTTAACGTGGGTTGACTGAGGACGACATGGAATGCTCAATTTTCTTCCTCACTGTTTGGGTCTAAACGCTTTATTCTGTCTTCGAATCATGCTCGAAGTTACTTTATCGTTAAAGTTGGGCCAGTATAAGGGGTTCTGAACCGTATATTGACTAGTCCAGTGGTTCCTGTCGCTATCCACTGCTCGAGGTATTGTCAGTTGTCTTCAATGCTAGTGGATGCGGGGTCATCTTTGAGACTAACGGTGACTGCAAAACGAAAAAACTGACCTCCTCTTTGAATTTTTCATTAGGCTGATTTTCGGGCGATCAACAAAAACCGGGCTTACAAACATGAAAAAACATTGTAATCTTGATTGGTTAGTGATCCGTGGCATCTTAAACCCCGTGTATCGTTAGCGTCATACTTACTTCGCGAACATCACCTGATTGAGAGATTATGATAGCAACCAAATGGTGGTGATTGCCTTGTTAATCAGTTCATGCCGAAAGCTGATTACGAAAGTCACTCCCTATAAACAAACGGATGTGCTAGGTGTCACCGCTTCCACTGACCGAACAAATGCCATGGGATTCAAGAACTCCCGGTAAGGTTGCTAAATCACAATCGAACCGCAAGTTAAAGTCAGTCAAAGGAGTAGAAGCCGCTCGCCGGTATCTAAGGGTTTTTGGCAGGAGTTTGAGCACTGAGTCGCTTCTTTGTATCATTAATGACTACGACCGCCGTGAGAAACCGGTGATTTATTTCAACATGAAGCCTTCGCTGATATCGAATGATTTTTCTGTCACCAACGGTTTGGTGCAGCTAAAAGACAGACACCTTACTCCCGAACACCTTCTGGATAACTCACCATGTGTAGGATGTAACCAGAGTCTGATTCCGGATGGGGGTTGTCGTATACGCGTTATGGTCGCTTGTGCACCTCGCACTCGTGATAAAGCTCCATCTGCGTTTCGATTGGTCGCGCATTCATCGATCAAAGTCTTATTCATTCATGCAATTAAGGGTGACACTACCGGTGGTAAATGTGAGAATAGAGTCAATACTTCTCCTGAGTCACGTGTCCTGCCCACCGCTGTTGTAACCTGTGTGACTTGATGTTAATTGTACCTAGATAAGACTACAACGAGCACCATCGTCTGCTAGGCTTTTCACACCTAAAGTGACGAAATGGATGGCACAGCAGCTCTGTTTGGTTAGTGTTATCGGCCTTCTGATGATCTGGTGTTACATTGATCCAACGGAACTGAAACTTTCCATGCTCAACAAACAGCGTCCTGCGCTTACGGGCCTCTTTCCAAGTGACTTAAAGAAATTCGTCCGCATTCTCTAATCTGTAGGGCAAAAGGAAACGAAGTTTACACGGGAAACACATTCGGAGCCTCTGACGTGATGACATGTACTGGGAGAAAACAGGATGTGAGATTCACTTTTCGGATCCTATATGTTGCTAATGACTAGAAGTCTGGCTTGCTTTGTGTTGGCCAGCGATCATATGGCTTCTCTAAGGATCCCGGCTGCAACCGCGCTACCTTGTTTGTCTGTTCTCTACGCATGGTTCTGTGTACGTCTGCTATGAGAGGGCTGATGCGAATTCGATGCCACTTGTTTTAGTCGTGCAACTGATTGCATGCAACGAATGCTTGCTCCTCTCCTAATGGCTCATCCATTATTTTATTCCTCAAGGTCGTCTAGCCTGGGCCTTTCCGAGCATTGTTTAGCGCACGCGAGGATCCTACGCAATTTTCTCTTGGCGCGATTTTGAGTGCCACCGAGTGGGCTGAAGCCCACCTTACGCTTCTTTTCTTTCTCCTCGTAAATGCTATCGTTGGTCCCATATTAATGGACTAGGATCAAACGCATACTTACTTGCCCACCACGAATTGGTAACATAGGAGCAACTCAGTCACGCGCACAATGAATAGGAAATTCAGTTCAAATTTCGAGTTTTGCGGTAAGTTGTAGTTATTTTCGAAGTTATACTATACCTTTGATGAGTGCCGTCGGTTTTCTGACCGTACGGTAAGATGTGCAGGCGGTCAACCTCCTGTTGTAACCCTTGACTCAGTACGCTGGTTCGTCCACGGTATAATGAGACGATTGATAGGGAATCGGGTTCTCCTCCTGGATATAATTAACACGATAAATCTAGGTCCCGAAAATATGCGGCGGTTCCCATTAATTACGCCTAAGACAAACCAAAAGACGGGTGCAGAAAGCAACATTGTTCGACCCCGAAAACGTGTGCGACAAGGAGAAAAACTGTATGGTATTTATAGAAGGCATGGTGACCCACAAACATCCTCGAATCAGAAACCCGAAGGACAGACATCAAAAAGAGTAGTTAAGGTCACTAAACCACCAATAGGCGTAACGGAATGAAGGCCAGACAGGTAAAAACTAGTGGAGGTCACCTCTTGAATGTTCACGACATTTCCGCTTATTATGATTGGATAGGATCGTCTTCTCTAGGTAGGAGGCGATTTTGAACGGAAAAGAAATGGGTTCCTCGAACACCCTCAAAAATAGGTGGCTGGAGTGCGCTTTGTTTGAAGATACATTTTTTAACCGTCACACTCAATATGACGAGGAAAATTATGCTATAGTGATAAAAAACGCCCTGAAGACTATTCCCACAGAATTGTGTGTCTGTCTAGACACTCATGCAGTGAGCAATACGAAACACAACTTGACTCGTCCACGTCGCAACTTAATACAGTAGGATATTCAGGGACCAACTAAATGACCATCCACGAATACTGTGTGAGCCAACGATACCAGTTAATCAAAACAAGACTGAATAACACCGTACTATTGGACAAGTGAGCAACGTCATCAGTTTCAACCGGCAGATCGTCTCCGTAAAAAGGATGCAGTTCGGTTCTGAACGGGCTACAGATGAATTACAATCAAACAACGACATTCGTGCTCAATAGAGTTTTTGAACAGTCAAGATATCTAAAAGCAAAGGAAACGAGCCGACCTCCAGAAGGGTGATGCAGGCACCACTCAATCAACATGCAACCATAGACAACCGTCTATCGGTAAAACCGCCAAATCGACGCAACAAAACATAAACATCTACGTCAAAATCCAGTTAACTGTCAGAAGCAGCAGAGATGAATTGCACAAGGGCAAACATTTGTGGGGATAGGGTTGGGTTGAGTTTTGTGTGGTTGAACCTGAAAGGTGAATACACCGGGCCACAAAATCCGAATGCAACCAAAGTGTGCACGCGAGGTGAAGGTTTCTGTAGTGGTTGTGATTCATAGCCGAATACTGTAGGCTATTGTTTTGTTGAACGAATAATTAAGCGGTGCAAATACTGATCTTGTTCAGATTTTGTTGGCCAACGTGTTGCCTTGTTACTACTACGTAGAAACTAGCTCGCCCACATTTAGTCACCCAAGATGACTAGCTACCAGGACGGCAGACCTAGAGCCCGAAGCATGTCAGGCTCAGACGAAGACATCAAGCCAAAATAAGTATAGTCTAATGAAAGCCGTTTCCCATGACTCACATTGTTCCGGTTTCTCGCTCGTCCGACGTTGAGAGACACGTTCTGGCATAAGCCGTTCTCTGTGACTCACAACTTGCACACCGAAAGAGTGGTTTCCATACAATCCAGACGTTGAACGTAAAATAGCAGCAACCCGTTAATGTTTGTTCAAGCAGAAAATGCATTCTGAGAAATAGGCCCAGACCTCTTGAAAACTGAATCAAACGGAAGGTACCGTAATCGACAACAAAGGCTGCATGCCAGTGCAACAGAACCACATAATGAGTGATGACCTCACCACATTACTGACAGACGAAATCTTTGCACCAGCAACAAAGTGGTCGGTGGGAAATAGTGATTTACACACTGGAAGTAATAGTAACAAGATGCTTCGAGACACAATAAATCCAAATCACAAAGGAGGCCGTGAAATAGACTGTGCAATAATGGCGTTCGTCATCTGCCGCTACGGAGACGTCGAGCTACTTTCAACCTGTTCTAACGTCTATCAGGGTACTTGATCTCGAATATCCGCACGCACACTTCAGCGAGCATCTAATGGAATGGTAACCCGTTGAGCAAACGATTTTAATCCCGAAAGCCGGTCGTGCGTGCGAACTCGTTTGTTATGGCGCGACGAAGTACAATGGAATATCAGAAAACTAAGGGGTGCGAGAGAATAACAAATCTTGCTCTATAATACATAAAGATTTATAACGTTCGAGGTCAACACGTTCGAATAAAGCAAAGCTATCAGACGAGATGCAGTAGGAGGCAACCAAAACCAGAGATATAACCAAGCAAAGGGCCATCAACTGTAAGCAAGTGCGGACTAGCTCTACGTGGACAAGTTTCTTTAAGTAAGTGGCATTAAGCCTCAGCAGTGTCGAAAGTAACGTTCGTCCGAGGAACAGTTCATCGTGAGCAACCCGAATAGCTGACTGGATCGCTACAAGGACAGCTTGCAATCATTACCAAGAAGTGAAGGCAAAGATCGCAGGCACTAACTTTTTATGGTACACACAACCATCATCACTAGCCCAACATCTGTAGTAACCTCAACAGTGTGATCTTCCCTTCAGCATGTTGAGGTCAGCTTTAACGTGTTGCCATCAAAAGTGTGCTGAAGTTAGGTGGGCGGTAGCAGCATTTTCGAGGTTCAAGTCTAGAAGTAGTGAAGTTCCCAAACCAAATTCAAGGTTTCGAAATTTTGGCAGCAGCAAAACCTCTGTTCTCTTATAGAAGAAAGGATTGCGGCAACGGGTAGTAATTTCACAGAATTGGGGTGGAAACAACAAAAGGATTCCATGCCGGCTATCAATAGGTCTCTAAGCCACTAAGGCTCGCCATATTTCCGTGCTGATGAGCTACTATCCAGATGAGCACTGGGCGTCTAAAAGTTTGATATTGTCACACTCTTGTAGTGACGCGGCAAAGCACGGTCTCACAAACAACTGAGCCATCACTAATTCAAAAAAGACAGAGTCCGACTGTGAACTCACTCCGTCACTGTACGGGTTACAGTGATCCAAATAGTAAAACAAAGAACAGATTGAAAGTGGTCCACGCCAACTTGTGCATCACAGGGAATACATGTGGGTACCTTCAGGGAGAGACTGAAACGTGCATCAGGTTTCTACCTTTCGGGTCACTGTATCTACCTCGCCGACCAGCGGTGCAAAAGACCAGCAGGAAGAGATGTAATGTTGGCGGCAGAACAGTTTGGCTAGAGGTGGAGCAGTGAACCCAGTACGTCCATCCTCCGTCTATTCGGTACATAGTATCCGAGTTGATCTCTAGCAACGCCCTCCTTCATGCCGACGAATTAAAAATCTGGAATGTCTGTAACCCCAATACATTGCAGATTGGTCTTGACCTTATTAAGTGCTGGTCAGATGATTGGAGTCTCCTTCTAAACGACAGTAAGTGTGCGCACATTTCACTCAGAGGAGACTCCGGGAACCTGTTCGTGATACACTGTGCACAAAGTGTAGTAGATATCACGAAACTTGACCTCAAAACAGATCTAGGGATCTGGCTATCTTCTGGTTTGTCCTTCTCTTATCATCAACAGCTGGCCGCCAAGAGGGGTTTTATGACTCTCGGAATGATCAAACGAACCTTCCCCCGGATAGACAAGCACGTCTTTCACACGCTTAACGGAGTCTGCATAAGACCACTGCTCGAGTATGTCAATCAAGGCGTCTACACCTGTTTGAAAAAGGACATGCTCGCCATTGAACGTATCCAGTGAGTAGCCACCAAAATGGTCACTGGCTTACGGCATCTCTCCTACGAGTCTCACCTCGAAATTTTTGATCTTCATCCACTTGAGTTTCGAAGACTCCGCGGCGACTCAATTCTTACACACTTTCTCTTTTGCATAGGTCTCGTTCAACAATTGTTCACCCTAGTAAGTGATAACAGTCGAAGAGGTCACGACAAGAAGCTCTATAAGTTTCGACCTCGGACCTTCCTGAGACAACAGTTCTTCTCTTATAGAGTTACCAACTGCTGGAACGGCCTTCCACTAGAGCTTGTTAACTGCTCTTCTAAGGACCATCTCAAAGTGTTATTGGATTCACCTACTTAATAAACCGTTGGATTAGTGATTTATCCTGTTCCGCTAGATTATTAATTTACTCTGTTCTTGGTACTTTCTGTAACCCCCAAGAGTGGTGCTACACCCTGTTCTCAATGACTGCCTTTCAGGTCAACAGAGAAACGCCGAACATTGAAACGAACAAACTGATTAGATCCGGGTAGGTTGCTCTTTCCTTTCTTTCCAACCACAGCTTCCATGGCCATTCTCCGAACTTTCTCTACCTTGCGCATTTCCATCTTGATGTGGAATATACTACCGCAATCAATTATTTCAGGATTAATCTAGATCGTGCGGCGAAACTAGTGGTTAAAGTACTAGGCTCGAGACTACTGAAAGACCGTTTGCGTTCCCCAATACACCAAGGTTTCCCGTGCGTGTTCTGCCTACATAGCATTGCCTTGATTGATTTAGAGACACTGTCCAGGTCGCGTTTACTTCATTCTTGTCTCGACAAACGTTCAGTCATGTAGAAGGCAACCATTACACTTCACTCCACATGAATGTACACACGTTTGGAAGTTCATTGGCAAAAGTCACATGGAAGCCCACTCCGTTGGGTGATCAAGATCAGTCTGTGGAGAATCCCCATCTTCTACCAATTTTATGATGCGCCATACGTTGAGGTAAACAGCGTACGCTAAGCGAACGTTCAGTGGGACTGGAAAGCGCCAGAAACAGTAAATGGTCTAAGACGGAACCTTGAGGAACCCTGCTGGAAACGGATGACCAAGAGGACTGGGTCCCATCTATCCTAAGACAGTAACTTCGATCGCAAAGAAGGTCCCCTACACACCTAAGATGGAGCCGATGACGCTAAATTACAAGAGCTTGCTTAGGAGCCTTTCTTGTGGAACTCTTTCGAATACTTTTCTGAAGTTCATGAGGATGGGGTCGGTTGGCACTCCACTAGCTTTGGCCTCAACCTATTAGTCTTTTGCGAGTAGTGGATCGGTTAGACAGAAGCGCCCCTGACGAGAACCATGCTGGCTGGTGTGTAACGGTTCGTCCCCCTACGGGAACATCTTGTTCACAACCACAGAGTTAAGGCTCACTGGTCGATAATGGATTGACTACCACCCTTATACATGGGACAGACGAGGGCCACCTTCGCTCTGTAGAAATTCGACCTTCTTACCAGGATAAGCCAAATGCTTGAGCAAGTAGCGCTGCAAGCAAATCCGCAAGTTTTTTCAATGCTGGTGGACGGGAGCCATCTGAACCGAGTGGCTTCTAGAATCTGATGTTCGTTAGCTGATTCGTAAAATTCTCTCCCTTGACTTCCCATGTGTCGAACATTGAGGCCTCGAGTTCACATGAAGAAATCGGACGTGACTCAACAGAGCACACTGCATAAAAATGCAGAGATTTTCATTGATTGCGATGTGAGACAATCCTTGTACCTCTCAAGTTTCATAGTCTACAGTCTGCTACTCTGATTACGGGTAATTCTGTGGCGTTCGTATCCATATACGCCTGGCTAACATATTCCCCGCGCTCAATTTCGACATCGGGGACAGTTCCTTAGTTCCCGACCAGTCCATGATGGTCCTTAGCAGCGAGGCTGGAGAATCCCAGATGGGGCAAAAGTTCAAATCGGTTGTTACACGTGCACTCTTACTCTTTTCCAGTGACCGCCAATACCCAGGTCACGTTCACCTACTCAACCAACGCCGTCTTTTTCTATCGCATCATGGCAAGCAACATTCGACACACATTTCGACCTGCTTCCAGTTTCACATTTTCAGTAGTGGCTTGTCTAGCGAATCATCATGGTCACCATTTCTAATAATAGAGGGTGACACGGACGGTCAGTATTTGTTAGAGCCAGTACCAAATCCGGTGTGAATGCTTGATCACTGCGGCATTTCTTTGGCGTGAGAACGTGCAGTTTTGAACAAAAGACCAATAAAATACCCAGCCTATCTTCCACGTGGTCATCCGCGCTGAAGTATCCAATCGCTCTGTGGCGCTTCACAGTCACCTATGAAAAGACACTGGCCATTACCGTCGTAACGCAGAGGTTCCCAGCACCGCGACTGGTTGCGCATCGAACGCCATGTAGGTAACACCCACCGCCTCTTAACTCGCGACATACAGGTTTGCTCTGCACTTTCGTAGTGGCTGTCCGAATCATCAATCGCCTCACTCACTGTGGGTGGAATATCCTCTAGTATATTCTCCAGCACACCACCTCCGTCCTGTGTGTACGTTATGTCAGAATGAGAGGGGCCGTATCTAGGACGTTTTGTAGTCTATGGAAGCACCTAGAACGATTACGCTTTGGCGTGCGCATACCTTTGTGCAATAGTGACAAGGATAAAAGCTTCAAAATTGCTAAGGTTTATAACTATGCTCTTGAAATGAGCCGACAGCATTCTTTTTCTTCTTGACTGTGATACCTTGAAGTTAGTTTCACTGGATATGCTGATGTCGTCTGTTTAAGAGAAGACTCTAGTTCAACACACATACTGGCACTCGAGGTGGAGGGCTGAACAAGCACCGGGTGTGTTGGACTTATTCATTGCTAAGCCTCTTCACGAAGTGACTGGCTCAGAGCTGCATCCGTATGGGTAACAGTGACCAAGGCATTCTGTTACTGGTGTTCACAAACGGCGAGTATAAGCTACCGTTTGAGTGGCACAGATTGTACAGTAGAACAAAGTTGACTCGAAAAACAGAGCGGACCTCGTGCACATATTAGGAGATAAGGTGGATGGTATAGAATACTCCTGAACTGTGAGCAGAATTAACGTGTTGAGGCCAGCTGACACATGTTCTTCGGCGCGTAGATCACCACTACGAAGAATACCACCGTGGTGGAGAAGATAGACACATGAGACCCTGACGAAAAGACAAGTCTTCTGGAAACATTTCAGACTACATTCTGGTATTACCTGTTGCTCGCGGACATTTACTTTCTTCGAGCAACGCCTAGTCTACTCGCAGCGTCCATCAATGGGCCGGATCGAAGATAATCGCGTCTGTGGGCAACCAGCGGCCATTAATTCTTAGCCCGTCGAGCGGCTGATTCGGATCCAAAGGGAAGACGGTCGTATTGATGAGTTTCTTACTACTGAGGTGCTGATGTCCAGGAAAGTATGATAAAGATAATAGGGAAAGACAACAGCAACCCTCGATATTGAATCCGTCAAATGTACAAGTTCCGCAGTTTAACCGTCCACGTAAATGTGATCAAATGCAACAGTCGCGCAATGGCGGAGCGATGAAGCGCAAAAGAAACTAGGGTACATATAAACGAAGGTTCAGAAATGGATAGTAAGGAATAAAAGCTGCGCGGGAACAAAGTTCCACAGGTAAACGATGTCAAGATTTCGTAATACATTAAAACTGACATCCGCGGGAGGAATTATTCACCACGCGCGTAACTTGAATGGTCGTATTGTAAAGCTTTTCGCTATCGTGTGATTGACGCCATTTTGGTTTTTGTCCGAGTAAGTTGTGTGCATGATTTACTGGGCCTCTGACTTATGTTGTTTCGATTTTTGTTACCATTCCAGATTCTCGCTGTGCTCCCGTCCTTCGGACAGACGCTGTTCCTCAGTGCTTCCACTCCGTCGCGCTTTACAGTATCGGTGTTTCAAAGATAGGCTCGTATTTATTAACAAGAAGAATGCGAGAAGAAGGAACAACCAGATGGAAATAATTAAGGACGAAAATGTGGCCACCAAGTTTCTATGAACACACTGTTTATCAAACACTCAACGCAAGCAGCTACTTTAACATTACCGTCACCTGAAGTAAACGCGTTTCCAGATATCAATTCGCCGCTTAAAAATAGTCTTGATCCTACGACTGGAGGAAACTGAGGAAGTCTGAAGAGCCCAACCCCAAGAAATGATACCACTGTGTCCAGTTCAAGCCGTCAGTAGGACCTACGTTAAGCTATGTTGAAAGCGGAGGGGACGTGCAGTTGGCAAGAAGAAGGTTGACATCCTTTAATTTTTCTCCAGGAAAGTCCACACCGTGACGCTTAGAGCGCTCCATAGCTGCATATTAATCCACGCCTGCTTTTGATGATAGTGGCGTATATTACTGTAAAACGGACTAAACGGTGGCTGAACATGCTAGATGTTTAAAAGATAGGACCAAGGTTTACGCGCTTAGCGCTGCCGAAGCCAATGACTGAAGGTAAGGCAGGTCCTTCGGATCTTTTTCTCAGCATGCCATGTGAAAACTGAATTGCTATAGAAGTGGAGGTTAGGCATGAGTACTTCTATACATGGGCGGGCAACGAGGAGAAGAGTCCAACAAAATACAAGTGTTACGAAGGAAACGTCCCAGAACAATGCATAGACAAGATCCGATCGAAGATTCTACGGTACTATTTAGTAGGCGGTGAAACCCGCAAAACAGCCGGCTACATACTTCAGCTGTAGCGGTCAGTATCGACAGTAAAAACAGGCCGTAACTACACAAATCGACCGCTCAAAGTACATCGGTAATGCTCACCCGAGCATTTTTTCCACAGATAAGTTGAGAAATACACCATTTACACTAGTATAAACATTACGAAGGGGTCACACATGCTCTTCTGATGACCTAAACGGAACAGTAAAGGTTCGCCACCGGTGAAGCACGCCAAACAAAAGCGAATGGGTCGCACGATTACCTCCAAACCAGTAAAAAATATTAGTGGGCAAATACAGTTAAGTTTCAAGGCTAGGAGCGAGATATACAAAACTGAGCCTAAGTGAAAATTCGGCCATCAGTGGCGTCCGGGAAAAATACTCAAAAAAATTCTGCATGTGTGCGACACAAACCTATTGGCTACACATTTACCTCATTGGAGTTATTCGAACGGATATTCCGAGAAAAGTTGCCAGCTTTGTCACAAAAAATGAACCCAAAACAGTTTCGTAGCGTGGGTTTGTGAACGAACGACCCATATCGATAACCTAATGCTTTGTCCTTCTTGCGATCTGCTGAGGACGTGAGGCTAGCTAGCTGCTCAATCGATACGTTCATGCAGAAAAATTCGGAGAAATTCCTCGGTGCACGATAAGAGGGAATTACCACTGGGTGTCACTAGTTGCACGTAGCTGGTGGAGATGGATGTAATGGCCTCATGTGAATGTCCAGTGGATATCGAAAGTGAAGGGTTCAGAGGTACATATGGGAGTCAACTTCGAACCATCTACTGAAACCACAGATGTTATCCAAAGGGTCAATAAAGCATTGCACGTGATTATCAAGGCTGTGGGTTCTCCGGACTCAGTGGTTCCAGTAGTTCACTTCATGACATTTGTGTGGATGCATCTTGAATGCTGTCTGCAGCTTTAGAGTTCACATCTTGTTTGGAGGTTTAAAAGTGTTAGAGCACGTAGAACTGCTCACAAAGCTACTTGCAAAACCCGAGCGCAGAAACTATTAAAGTGAAGTTGGTTTTCCTGATTTATCGCCTCTGAGAATAGACAAAAACGTGAGGACTTGAATGAAACTGTCAAATTGTCAAAACGTTTAGCTGAGGCCGGTGAACGAAGATCCGGCGTTTCGACACGATGGTTGAAACTTTGCCTGGCCAAGTCTTAGCAAGGACATTCGAGCTCACTTTTACGGCCGAACCGTTTTCCAGCAACATGCAGACAAATAATTAACACTGAACTCAAAACGTGATATGTTCCAACAGTCTGCCTTACTACGGGGTAAACAACAAAATGTGTAAAACAACCGGGTGCACACCGTGGTTGTGGTAGACGGTATCAACTGTGGACTTGTGCAGTAAGCACACAAACTGATACCTCTAAGTGGATGAATATTAAGAAGTGAGTGCACAAGGTCACGTCATGAGTTCCCTTTGTATAGCAAACAAGGCAATATAAGTTTTTCCCCTGCAAATCACGAGAAGTGAGCGCATTCGGATTGCTTAATGAAATCCAGACTAATAAAATAATATATATGACTGGGTATGCTCAGTTGATAAAAGAAACTGCCGAGGAGTTGTAAATAAAGAAACCAAGCAGGAAAAGGCGACATCAGGAAAAATGCCCCAGCTAACTCAGCAATCGCGCGGTAAACGTACACCCTGTCCGAAAGAATAGTGAGCGCTTTGAATAAGTTACTAATGAGAGAGGCACCAGCCACAACAGTCAATGAATTAACGTACAAACTTGATAGGTGTTTACTCTCAGTGTTTTATGGAATTGAAAACAGGATGTGTTCAACTATGCTTTCCTACCTAATTTCAGCTCCTCCACTTTTTCACTTTCACACAATTACTAACGTTCACTAAACGCTTTCGTCCGCGTCTTTCATTCTCAGATATCCGCGCGCTATCAACTTCAAATTCCGAAAGAATTGAGATAACACCACCGGCAGAAACGACTGCATACCAGTTAAGCAGGCACACTTTGTTAGTCAACGGTTCCCTTTCCCAAGTCTGGAGGTTTACCTACGAAATAAAATGAAGCTCTAACATCTTCAGTGGTTGTAGCACATGTGGCGACTATAATAAATGATATTTTGATAGTCGCATTC